>VZXH01000053.1:0-12618 GCA_009667055.1 Saccharomyces cerevisiae x Saccharomyces eubayanus x Saccharomyces kudriavzevii x Saccharomyces uvarum
TTACTGGTTACGGTAAGAGATTGGCTATCTTACCACCAGACTATGTCTCTAACTACACCAATGAATACTTGTCTTGGCCAGAACCAGAAGAAGTTTCTGATCCTTTAGAAGCTCAAAGATTGATGGCTCTTCACCAAGAAAAGTGTAGAAAGGAACACACTTTCAAGAGATTGGCTCTTCCAGCTTAAACATGCCATCACAAGCGTGAGGCTATCTGATCACGATTTATTATTTTTTTATTTTTACTCGTGACTATTTTGCTTCACCAATTTCACTTTAGCCGTGTTTTTTCTATATATGATGTGTATGTGTTTACAAATGATATATGTTTACAAATGATATGTTTTCCAAACGATCACTGTTTATTCTACTGTTTTTCAGAAAATAAAGACAGAGTCATTTATCACTGTGCAACAAGGCGATTAGAACAAGTCATTCAATTGACATAGATGTAGTAAAATCGTAATATATATAATATGCTCAAAAACAACTTGCGGATTTGAGAGAAAGCGCGCTAGGTTCTCGAGACTAGCCGCACGCATATCTTCTACGACAAGCAACTTTTGTGCAAACCTTCTTGCCTCGAATAATATGAGAAACTCTTCGACGTGCACAACACGAACATATCCCAATAGACATTTCGATGCCTCAACAGGTTATCCCCTTGATATATTTATAGTGCATAACTAGATGAGCCTCTTCAAGGCCACACATCGCTGATATATTTACAAGTATGAGAGAACAATACTGGATTCTCTCACGGACTTTATGTTATATTCTCTCGGTTTTCCCTGAGAGATTCGCTGATCGATATAAAGTTCCAGAAATATTTGCCTCACGTGCGTTGAATCCATATACATGTCATTAGCACATGACTTCACACCGCTTTCACATCTCTATACTAATATTCGAAGTCTTCAAGTAATGCATTTGAAACAATCTTAATCTAGTCATCATAGGCAATTTTATCAGCTTTCAAGCCCTTCCGTATATTGATATGTTAGTATCGAAAACCAACACTACCGAATTATCTTGCGAAATTTATAATACAGAGTATCTCATATTTTAATAAACTATATCTAAAAGCATGTATGCCTCCCCAATTGCGAACAGAATATGAATCGGAAGATTGTTGTATTTTTCGATATCACCAGCTTTCTATAACAAACACATATTCTTCTTCTGGCCGTAGTAGCCGAATTATACGACCAACAAGAATAGCGTGGCCAACAGAAACAGAAGTTCCCTACATTCTCCATGAACAATATTCACTCACCATGACACACTGAGAATATCTGAAACATCCTGCACTGAACAAGTATAGTATAAATTCCATATACAATTGTCCCACTTATACTTGGCTAGCTCATCATCCCCTCGTGTCAAACTCCTCCACTATCATTCAAGTGTATAATTCTCTCTACTCTTAATCAATAGGAGGGATTACCCTACGCTTTTCTGGCACAATCTCAAAATTTTGACTCTCGAAATTTCAAGTTGTCAAAAGGCCGTTTTGTCCATTAAGGTGCGTAATCAGGCTTTGCTTCCTTCGAAAGAAGATACCGATCCTCCTAATCCATGTACCACTTCCTTGCCTCTTTTAAAAGTTCTCTTTGGCACCTTCACCAAAATTTGAACTTTTCAATAAAGAATAAAGAACGAGTATCACCTTCAGTTTTTTGCAACGAGTTTCTCTAAATGCCAGCAGTACACGATTGCTAGAAGATAACTTCCCTAGATGATTTGTATGGAGGCAGGCAACCAGATTCAAGTGAGAATATAAAGCCAGCGCTAAATACGACTATGCAAGCCTCGTTTGCTTCGAAACTTTAGGAACAACCGGCCATCATCCCAAAAAGGTGACACTTCCATGTAGTCAGTCGCGTGCCAAAATATAGATGAATTTCCAATGGTTGGCTGTTCTGATCACCGCAAGTAAAGTTCATTTTCCAGTAAAATGCTATATTCCAGGAGAATACTCTATACTAAAACCTTGAGTTCGGATTTTGTTTGTTCGAATCACACCGATTCAAATATTGATGATAAATGAAAGTTGGGTGCCTGATTATGACACGTTTCGGTGTTTCTTGGTTTACCCAATTTAATACGCTCATCTCCCATAATATTAATGTGACTCGACGATGCCGAGAATGTGACAGAAAATGAATATTTGTATTTTTTCGAAGTCCGCCTTATTCGGACTTTATTCAAATGCTCGCGTCAGCTTTAATACTTCTTTCCCACACAACTGCAATGTTGAAGTTTTTGTTATTGTTCGTTATATCAAACACTAAATAACGAACGATGCTATCTTTTTACATGTCGGTATATATATCGGTTTCCAAACTTTTCAAGGCATTGACATCTTTTAAACATTGAATCTTTCTAGAGATTATGCACATTTTTGAAAGACCTGTCCAGACGCTTATAAATATTAGGAAAAATAGAGAAAGTACTTGTTAAAGCTCTCACCAAATCAGTGCCTACAGACGGATTGTTTGAGGCAATTGATATATACTTCCGTTTGTATGCGCAGATACGTATACTGCCTATTACAATGATTCACATTAATTTCCACTATAATACCCTCTTTTCCAGTCTCTTTTTAAACAAGCTATGATTGGCAAAGTATTCATAAGTTGGTTACCAGTTTTGAAACTCTTCCACATATTCTATCCATTTTTCGCCATTATCAACAACCTTTTTTGCAGTTATTTCCCGAGTTTTGTCTACAAACCCTTCCGACCCACAACAAACAACTAACAATGATTTCACTCCATTTACTCCTTCTTCGATTAATTCATCGATTTTTGGTCGTCCAAAATTTGTAACTACTCCCACTGACTCCGAACCCGTCAGCAGCCTACCTTCGATGTTCTTATTAGCAGAGGTACCATCTTCTAAACGCAACTCATCTTTCACTTCTCCGGTATAGTAAATCTCCACATCCACCTCCATCTGTTTCAACACCATTATCTCTTTTTTATACACTTCCAAAAGCTCAGCATTTCTTACACTCCATACAAATTTAATCGTCTGATCATCATCGTTCTTTCGTTCTCGACCCGCCTTTATCGCCATCGACAGAGGCCCTGGAACCCCTGCCCCACCAGCGAAAAATAGGAGGCTTTCAAATAAGTGTGTCCTAGCGCTCTGTCCGTATGGTCCTTCTACTAGAACTCGCATTTCAGCATATTCTTCATCCTGCAATATATAGTCCTGCAATTTTTTTGTCAGTCCGTTCTTAATTGTTATTACAATGACTAATTCACCATCCTCAACCAGAGAGTCCATAACTGTGAAAGGATGTGACTGCCAGAACAGTTTTGGTTTTAAAAATTGCAGGTAAACATATTGACCAGCCTCTGCTTTCCAACGTTTGGAGCTCTTTGAAATTCTCACCTCAATCATAGACTCACCGTACATCTTTAACTTGGCTAATGGCATTCCAAATAGTGCAATTTTTATCAACCGCAAAATGCGGTCACCAATCCAAAATACTGCGCACACCATCACCCATTCACTCCACCCGAGTTTGTGGCAATGTTTTAAGGCCTCCTGGAAGAATTTTATTGCCAGAATGATGTGTACTATAACAAATAACTCGTAGTAATGGCGCCTGAAGAAGAAGAACGAAAAAAACACAAGTACTGCTACAATAATCATTGCATGTCTTCCGGACGTCCACAGATCACTGTATTTCACGTATTTCCAATAGTTCTCTATGTACGCATGATATGTGTACCCTGTTGCATGAACCATACAATCTATCAACATAAATCTCCCTAACCATTTGTGGTAAGTTATGAATGAGGTATACCGTATATTTGTCAACCAAGTCATTATGCTGTTCCTTCCGCCAAAGAGTACTATCAAAGGAAAGTGTGCAAATGCCAAGATACCTGCTCTGTCTGAAATGAAGATCAGCATTTGGCTCTTGTGATCACTGAGCAGCTGATTGGAGTCAAAGTTGTAAGTGCTCAGAAAAATTCCATGTAACAAAAGGTAACCGAGTAAGACAGATGTCTCTAACCTAGTAGGGACTAACCCGACGAAAAACCATCTTCCCACGAACATGGCGTGGTTGTGAATTAGTGCCGGAAGAACGAAGTTGCCTCGCAAATATGCTGACACCTTGTTCTTAAAAATTGTTTGTTTAAGTCGGGAAAAATTCAAGAAATTGTATACAGCTGCAATAAACAGAACCCCTAGCCAGTATAAGCAAATCGCACCTCCATATATATTTCCCTTGTCTAAGTTATCCAGCGGCCCGAAATAAGCCCATACCCACTTATCCAGAGAGGTCTTGTTGGGAATAATGGGATATCTTATTGTTTCCTTTGCTTCACCAATGGGCCGGATGAAGATAGACGCATTAGAAAAGATTCGATAAAATTCATCGTTACTAATAATTTCATCTTTGTGATAATCCTGACAAATCTGGTTTATTTTGCTAAATGTTTTTTCGAATGTTTTTTTGTTTTTGTTTTTACTGTCGAGGACTTCCTTCGCGCAATGTAGCCAAGAGCCTAATGCGGGTTCATAAGTGCAAATAGAAGCGTGCTGACCCTTAGCGTCAGTATCATATTTGTACGATTCCAATTCTTTAGCACAAGCATTAGTTGCTATCTGGTCCCACTGTGTTCTTTTTTTGCTTAGTTTCGGCTTTGCTATACAACCTGGTGTCAAACACACTAGAAACAGTATTAACTTGGCGAAAAGCATTCGAAATCTGGGTGAAATTAACAAATCGCGACAAGTGACAAAACCGACAAATTGACAATCGACATATTGACAAATTAAACATTTTTCAAAAAAAATTTGGTAGTCTTTTTTAATGGTCACTGAATGCACGAAAAATTTAAAACACATTAAACGAGTTAACAGGTGGATAGCCATTAATTTTACTTACTATGCAATTCTATTACACCTTCTGTCCCAACTATGTCCTGCATCTTTTTCTGCACCCTGTTTGTTCCGCGCCCCGCGGTTCCGTTTTTGGTATTATGCAGATGATAGACATGTCAGGGCTCAAGAGCCGAATTCCACAATTCCAGGAAAGGGTGCAAAAGATCGGGCCCAAGACATAATTCGAGACCGGTGTACCTTTTTTGAAATAATATTCACGGGGTATTTAAGCCAAGAACTATTTGAACTATCAAGTCCAAAATGCTACCTGAACTAATACAAACAAGTTCTTCCACTCGCTTAAACCCAATAATAATAATAATACCTAAAAATGAAATTTTCTTCCGCTCTAGTCCTATCTGCTGTTGCCGCTACTGCTCTTGCTGAGAGTATCACTACTGTCATCACTGCTACCAAGAACGGTCACGTCTATACCAAGACTGTCACCCAAGATGCTACTTTCGTCTGGGGAGGTGAAGGTTCTGCTACAACCTCCGCTGCTGCTGCTACATCTTCTGCCGCTGCTACTACATCTTCTGCCGCTGCTACTACATCCTCTGCCGCTGCTACTACAACCTCTGCTGCTGTCACATCTGCTGCTGCTACATCCTCTGCTGCTGCAACTTCTGCTGACGAAGGCTCTGGTTCCAGCATCACTACTGTCATCACTGCTACCAAGAACGGTCACGTCTATACCAAGACTGTCACTCAGGATGCTACTTTCGTCTGGACTGGTGAAGGTAGCAACACTTGGTCACCAAGTACTTCTACCAGCGCAGAAGCTACATCTTCTGCCTCTAAAGCTTCAGCTACCACTGTTGCAACTTCAGCTACCGCTTCATCATCCACTACTGCTCAAGTCGCAAGCTACACTGGTGCTGCCGATGCTATCACTGCTGGTACTGGTTTGATGGGTGCTGCTCTTGCCGCTGTCATTTTGTTATGATCGATGAAAGTAAATCTGCGGATACCTGGTTTTTTTTTTTATGAAGCTCCCCGTAGCTTAACTATTTTCTAAAAAAGTCTGATAGAATGAAATATCTTATAAATTATACTACATAATTTATAAGTAAGACATTCCAAACATGATTTATTAAGTATTATGTGTACTGTTTTAAGTTCGTTGGTGTTGCTTTTAATTGTCTGGAACTGTTAGATGGATCTATATGTACAAATATATATATATATATATATAATAAATATACTCAATAATTCTTATAAATAAGCCGTTATCAATTAAAGGCTTGATAAAGGGTCCTGCTATTCATCAAAGAAGATACATCGGAGACAGGCGTTTTGTTTAGTGTTCTTTTAGAAAGGGGAAGATTATTATATTAGTTTTTCATTATTGAGATATAAATATGCTATACATGAGATATAAATATGCTATACATGATAACTAATAGGTTCTTTTCGGTTGTGAAATTAATCTATAACCAGTAAGAAAATAAACCAAGAGCCAATGCGCCAACGCTTGCACCCTGGAAAGCAGCTGGAGCGGCACCGGAGGAAGAGGCAGACGAAGAGGAGGAGGAGGAGGAAGCCGATGAAGACGATGTAGATGACTCAATTCCTTGGGTGACGGTCTTGGTGTAAAGGTTGGTTGATGATCCTGAACCATTTGTTAAGGTAAGTGTTTTTGTAGTACTCTTTTCAGAAGTGGTGTCTGGACCTTCGGTGACAACCTTAGTGTAAGTACCGGCACTATTGCTGACAACGACGGTTCTGGTGGTACTGTAAGTGATGACAGGGTCAGCGGTATCGGTGACAACCTTTGTATAAACGTTGTTACCATTAGTGACAGTAATAGTCTTAGTGGTCATTACACTTGTAACATCAGCCGCCAATACGGCAGTAGCAACTGTAGCAGCTCCGAGAATAGTTGAAAATTTCATTATATTTGCTTTGTGATAGCTTTATGATGGTTTTTCGAACTGTGATCGGAAAAAACTGTCTGTACTACATACGGATTCCAGTTTTATACATACATTGCCAAGTGATATAAACGTCGATTATATTGCACCCGGTTAAATTCGTATACGTCCTATCCGTAACTTGAGATTATAAATTATACAACTGATCCAATTGGGCAAGCCTCGAAACTGTGTCCGCAAGAGGGTCCGATGTGGGGCAGGGGGTGCATATTCAGGGCTCAGGGTGCATTGTTTTGGACCAGTGCACTCGGAACTGTACTAGGTTGTAGGGAAGATATGTTTGCCAAATTGCACCCTATTTGGGAGGTCATCCTAAATGAGAAATTCTGGGTGTTTATCAAATTCGTTCCGTTCGCTTCTGCCGTTCAGGTCACTTCCGTTCCGTCCAATTGCGGAGTGTTCCCGTTTTATTCTAAGGTAGGCGTCAGTAGCACCCAGACATTCCGCAATGATAGCCCATTATACTTATCCTAACTGGTGTATATGCACGTTATGAATAAGAAATATGAGGTATCATATAAGCCGCTCCCGCATTATCCGAAGCTTATACGAAAATGTCCTGTTCAAAATGTCGACTGGGCCTTTTTGTCTGTCCAATTACTTTACAGAAGCTTTGAACGAAAGTGCAAATGACACCCAATACTCGCACCATCAGCGTTATAGCAATAATCAGCCCCTTAATTGCAGAACAGTTCCGCTATCTTGGCGTCAGCGAAGCTATTTGTGCGAAAATTTTGACCCAAAAACACCCTATATCCCTTACCGGGTCCACACTTCTTACTGCACAGATTCGGTAGAATGCCGCTAGGTGTGTTCTTTCTCAGAAAATTCAGAAGACTCCTTCATCATCATTTTGATCTTTCCTATCAATATTTTCTTGGCGGAAAGGGTGTGTAGTATGCTGCTCCCTCGAAAATTTCGTCTTTTCCAAGCTTAGTGAGGTTCAGTGAAATTTTATTTCCAATTATCTGCATATCGTAGTTATTAAACGTCAGAGTTTTACAATGGGATACAAGGACTATGAAACACATCTATGTCATTTTATTGAACAGATGAAATCGAGCAAAATATATACATATGCTTGCTACAAGATTGGAATTTGTTGCCATACGACACATAAAGACGACCGTGTTGCGTCTATACTGGGTGATTCGAACGAATATTAATGCCGAAAGAGAAAACTCCTTGAAGGCGTTGTTATAAAGGGTGGCCTGGCTAAGGACATGCACAAAATTGGAAGTTTTTATCGCGATTTCACTTCCTCTTACCCTGATCTTATTATGTATTGTAAGACCTCGCATGTAATAATATGCTTCGGCTTTTTTTCTGCTCCAAATCTCATGTAAAGAAAACCACTAGTGGTAGCGCCGCTACTGTCATGTCAGGTTTTTGTCCTGAATGTGCTTGGCATAACATATGTGTCATAAATATTGTCCCTGTACAATGTTGGGTAATTGGCGAAACGTTATCCAGAGTCGAGACTCCCACTTATATTAATCGTTTTTATGAAGAGTATCATAGAAGGTGGATCTATTGATCATGGTCATACCCAAAATTCAGATTGTTACCTCGTTCCTGTATTCGGTGGGTTGATATTTTTAAGACCGATCTTTTTAAGATATTTCTCAAATTTCAAACTACTTGTACTGAAGTTAGAGGAACTTCTCCCAGTTTGGATAGGGTTTAGAAACAGTGCTAGAGTAAAAGGTATTCTTGATACTGTTGGATGGCGGCAAACTGGTTGGTATACGTTTTAGCGTAGCGCTAGATGAGTACAGTACAAAGACTGCTGTTTATTAATATGTACATATAATACGTATTGTAAAGCAACCCTTCTTATAAAATTTTGAAATCATTGTAACAGGATACCGGCAATTCAGTAAAAGAAACGAAAAGTGCATATGATTAGACAAGCAACTCCCTTGAGGCCTACCATAAGCTTTGCCTTTGTACTGATGTAAAAATTTTAATTATAATGACGAATAAACATTACTGTCCCCGTTTATTAACAAAAGGCATTGAATCGTAATTTATACCCCAAACGAAACCAAAATGTGATTTCAGGTTTTTCCTATCGCTTCGAGGCATTATAAACTTCATTTGTGGGTTAGCTGATGTATTACTTATAAAATAACCGATCTTTAAAGTATTTTTTCAGGTCAATAATGTGGTATCTGAGCAGTTATTATTTATCTATTTCTCCGCTATATTTTAGTATCTTTATTTTTTTATTTTTGCTGAACTTGATTGTTAGGTGATGATATGGGGCAACATAGAACATTGTTCAGAAAGCATATGGAGTCGTTCTCAGGTTTGGAGTAAGCAGTGCCCATTACATTGTATACGTCATGGAAAATGCGAGGAAACAAAGAAACGCTAGAGGGCTCTTGTCAGAAGTACCGATCACGAAATACCTGTGGCAATACAACAGGGGAAGTGTTTTAACGGCTTCGTTAATTGTTGCCTTCTATAAGAATAACATATGTGTTCTTGTATCTTCATCATATCTAAATAATTAATATATACTTGTCATAAATTATGTAGTAAAATAAATAGAATAACCAATTACCAACTTTGATATTCTTCAAAGTATTCAATTGCCTTCGATGTCTTTTCCAAAACAGCCTTTGCTGTTTGGTCCCTTACTTTGTCAACAAACACAGGAGGTCCACAACACACCACTGCCAGTGAACCACTTAGCTCTGTCGACTCATGCAAAATTTCTTCAACATCTGGTCTTCCATGATGAAAAACGGCACAATCAAACTCAAATGGACTAGGTGATTTGTCTAGACTAGTTTCTACGAAACCGCCTTTTCCATCACCTTCCTCATCCTTTTGAGACGTGCTTAAACTATCGCTTGAATTCAACAATGGAATTTTCATTGTATTGTAGATGTGAACCTGCACATTCAAGTCTGTTAGACATAACAGTTCCGGTTTATAAGCTTCAAGTACGTCAAACCCTCTAACTACAATCACTAACTTTACAGATTGTTTTCCAGCTGCTGCTGACGTTTTTCCAAGTTTAATCGCATGTGCAATAGGACCGGGCAAACCAGTCCCTCCGGTAAGTAGCAAGATATTCTCATAATGATGAACCGGTGAAGAAGAGCCATACGGCCCTTCTATAGCTAGTCTCATCAACGCGTTACCTCCATTCCTACAGAGATATTTCTTGACAAGTCTTGTTACCCCCTTCTTTTCTTTCAGAATAATAACCAGCTCGCCATCCTTGGTGATTGAATCCAAAACGGTGAATGGATGTGATTGCCAGAAACATAGTGGATGCAAAAACGACACAAAAACATACTGCCCAGGTTTGGCTTTCCATATCCTTGCTGGTTTTTTAACTGTTACTCGGATAATATCATCTCCAACTAACTGCAAGGAGGCCTTAGGGAAACCAAAATATGATAATCTAACAACCCGAACGAGCCTATCAACGATCCAAATTGCAATCGCAGCATATACCCACTCAATACCACTTAGTGTTACTACATGCTCCCAGCATGCATAAAAAAACAACGCTCCAAGAACAATATGAAGGAACAGAAAAGCCTCATAAAAAAATTTTCTGAATGCAGCCAAAGAAAAAAAAACCATCATACCAGCTAAGCAAAGTGCAGCCACCCCGAATTGCCAATATAGTTCTGCCTTACTTGCCTCCCAGCTCTTATAGAATACTTCATAACTGGTATAGCAAGCGCCATGAATCATAGCATCGAGGAACATCATTCTTCCCAGCCATTTATGAAACATAATGAAGGAGGTGTATTTCACCCCAGAGATGTATTCGAGAAAGTTATTTCTTCCTGCAAAAAGGACTATTAAGGGAAAGTGTGCGAATGCAAGAACACCACTCCTATCTGCCACATATCGAGCAACTTGCTCTCTATGAGAGTCAAAAATTAGATTGTAAGGATCATATTCGTACCCGTATGCCAAAAAAACGGTATGGAGTACAAGGTATCCAAGGATAATAACACCTTCGAACCTTGTAGGTATAAAGCCTGTGAATATTTTGAGATAAGAAACGGCTGACGCATGCTTACTTCCCATAGTGGGTAAAAGGGCATATCCCCTCACATATCTCACAAGTCTTTGCTTAAAGAGGGTGGTTTTGAACGGAGTATAATTCATATAATGAAGAATTCCTGCAAAAATCATAACACCCACAAAATAGGCACATATAATACCACCATATGTATGGCCGATGTCGTAATTAGCGTAGAAACCATGGTAAGAATGATAGAAATTCTCCCTTACTTGAACATCCATTTCAACAGGGTACGTAAGATTGGCACTACCTTCAACATACTGCACCATATACTTTGTTCCGTTGTTTAGGGTGTTGTAAAAGTCAGAATTGGTCATGTTCTGAAGTGTATCAGTATAGTATGAACAGTCCTCTTTGACAGCATCTAAGGCTTTTTCAAACGTTTTATTCGAATAACCCTTTTCGTTTAATGTTTCATAGATACAATACAAAAACGATTGCAATGCTGGTTCATAAGTACATACCGGTGAGGCATATAAATCATCGCTAGTATACTCCCAGGTAACTTCACCAAAAACTCCCATGCACGAATCTGTCGTAACCAAGGGCACTTTGTTATACATGATTGTCTTGGCAGGTGAGGCTCTTGCTCCCGACAAGCAGAAGAGCAAAATCGCACTTAAGGTCGACAAGCAATGCATTTTGTTCGTTGTGTCTCATAACCTATGAATGAAAAAACTTTAGGCGAAGATTTAATTAGATTTCTCTTGCCAGTTTATATAAGTAGGTAAATTTTATTGGTACGCTCCAATTGATCACATTCTGCACATGTATTCGAAATAAGGAAAGATTTCGGCTGCTGAAAGAAGGGTTGACAGCAAACACATTTTTTGCCAAGAAAACAATTTTCTGCTGGAAATGTATGCTTATAGGCGACTTATCGATTAATCTTCGCATGATTTTACACCCATATTTTCAGAAATCTCAATTATCGGCTAAGAGGGTTCCAAAGTCAACCAATGCAACCAGCTTCAATGCTCATGGTTGCTTTGATGGTTCCAAGCGGCTTCTTTTTCCAAAATCTTACAGTTTGTTTCTATACACCCAAAAGAAAGGCAAAATTAGTTTTGGGTGCAATTAACAATAAAAAGGCACATTGATTATTTTTTGCTCGCAAATGTGAAGTTTCAAAACAAAAAACTGTTGTTGGCTCTTTACTTGCGGTATCTTTCAGGTGAGTAGGAAGAACATATGGTTAAGTCAAATCAGAGTCTTATGTGATTCATTTCTGACGTGTTCACAGGGTTGTTACACTGGCAGAGCTTATAGCTGGCAAATACGAATTATTTAGTTGCTCTGTGCCACTGCAGATCATTATGTGACAGTTTTTTGTAGCTTTTTCTTTAATTAGAATATCAAATTGTTCTGCCTATTTATCGCTTTTTTTTTTTTTTTGGCAATTACATTCCTGACCACTCGTAGTAAAATTTTGACATAAGGATAGGGGAAACATCCACATTTTGAGATGTTCAATGGATCTGGTAAACTTTTATGTTATTTTATGACGCAAATCGTAGTTCGGCGGCTTCATGAAAGGAGCCTCTGATACGGGTATAAATTTGCATGTTTGGCCTTCCGCCAGTTTCGCTAGATGTGCTAAAACTTTTACACGAATAAAAATTCATTTGGAACATAATAATAGTACAAAACGACGAGTTATTCAAAGTCAACACGTTTGAAGCTAATAAATTTAGTTTGAGAAATCATCTTCATCTA
>VZXH01000053.1:12718-209793 GCA_009667055.1 Saccharomyces cerevisiae x Saccharomyces eubayanus x Saccharomyces kudriavzevii x Saccharomyces uvarum
CCCCCCCCGAATGTTAGAGAAAAGATTTCCCTTCTTATACAAAGGTCAGTCACACCCTTCTGTTCATCAGAAGCTATGTCAAGTTATATGGATAAACAGCGCTGTTTATGGCTTGAAAATGTCACCGTCCATACAGAGGTAGCGCAATCTGTCATTTGGCTTTAGGTTCTCTTAAGTACATATCAGCTGAAAATAATTTCCGATCTAGTTGATCCGTGAGGAAAAGTCCCGAATATTTTACTACTTGTTTAACGGTCTTATATTGCCCTAGGAACCCACTACTGGGTTTGCAATTGCACTTCATGGTAAAAAATTTAAAATTTCATAAACATGCTTTGTTCTCCCCATCCTTCGTGGGCAGCACTAGTACATTTGCAAACAACTGCAATAGAACGGAAAATTAAATAGCGCTTCGACAAACAAAGTCTATTCTAGTCAAACCTGCGCCATAAGTATTGGCTGGTTTTCAAAGATCTTTAGCCGCATATCGGTTTTAGGCTTCAATCGTACCTAAATGTGCTTAATAAGTTTCCTCATTAGGTCACAGCGTAGTAAAGTAATAATGTTTGTCCTCGACGTTGACGTAACATCATGCAACTTTGATGCTTAATGTACGCTTCGTTGATAGATTGCTCAATACTAGTTCAGGACCATAGATAATCTCAAAGTACTAATCATAAAAGGGTATGATATGCCTATATATATTACCTTGGAGAAATCATGGGAAAATAGATTGCAACCTTCATGGTTATCTTCGATCTCTTAATTTCGGAACTTTTGCACTTTTCACCCTTTTCTTCGTATCCTTTGGCCGCGAACTTTAACTTTCTATCTAAGAACTGTAACATTTTTTTTTGATATGCTGGAATAACAAATTCCATGCTTGTCAAAGGTGCTAGAGATAAGCATTTAGTTTGTAATTTATATGGTATTGCTGTAGTTTTCAAGGAAAGTGTCCAAAAATACAATACCTTTCCGTTCTCTTGAATTAAATGGTAAAATGGGGTATGTTAACTAGAGTATGAGACAAGTTGAAGAACCAACCATGGGGATCTAGCTAGCAAAAAATCATGGTGCTGATTCGTATACCAATTAGACGAGTAGTGAACGATTTACCTTCACAATACAACCGTGCGTTTCTCTCAATTCCCCGCGCATATTCTATTTTCGATTTTAATGAAATGTGTCCCATTATACATCAAGCAAGGCATTTCTCTAGTTTCAGTAAGTAATACAAAGTTTCCTGGGGTGATACCCCTGAAGTTTTAGCGCTCCCCACCACTTAGCTTTACTTTCAAAGTATAGCCTGGCACACTACTATAAAATGCCCATAAATGCAAAATCTTCTCGTAGTGAAACTATAGACAATACCTTGGTGTCTGTGAGAAAAAAAATACTTAGTATCTTTCATATTTAAACTTAAATGTTCTCGGTCTTTTCTGTCTATTGACAATTAGTACTCAAATAAAGGATATAGCTTAGCTTTTTCATTGTTCTAAATATGTAGATATTAAAACATAACATAAACATTAAATACTAATTAATGAAAGATGATTATTTCATATCCATTTGTCCCGAGGCACCAAGCAATAATGTCTCACAAATAACCTTTCAGTAAGGCAGAACTCCCAATAAGGAGAGCAAGAACATTAAGAATGGTAGGATATATTCGTGTCTGGCCTGTAACTGTTCTGCCATTGGAGGGTGTTTTCACAGGCCATGGTAAAATGATCGCATGTTTCCGGAGAAAGTCAAGAATTTCTTTTCCCTGGTATACTCACTACTTGACTGATATATTATTCTTTTATTTTTAGCGGTATATGGGCGTTACTGGTCGTTTTGAAATAACAGTTCTTACATCACTAGGGTAAGTCCTGAGAGCTGTGGAGTTGCTTTGAGTAGATAATGAAGATGCCGAAAACAGACATACTTTTTGAATGATTCAAGTTAATGGTATGGATACTTCTGTGGTAGATGAAGTTTGCATATTATAAGCATCAAATCACTCTTCAAGTTAGTGTCAATGACACCCAGACCTTCTGTCGTATTTTTGTAATCAAGTGGAAAAAGCAAAAAAATCGACCCTCAAGGCAAAGACTGTCGCGCAATGGCAGAACAGATTCCTTAACTTTCTATATGTGCCAAATAAGCCTTCACTGATAATTCGAATTATTTATATTACTGCCCGCTAAATCGGTGCTTAATCAAACTGAGGAGTCTTGAGTACTAAACAAGAATTTGTCAAACTCTGTTCTAACTTTTTCATAATGTTTTGAAGGACGTGGTCCATTCAAAAGATTGAAGCGCGACAGCTTAGCAAACTTAAAGCCTGACTCTCACTAAGACTTTCTATTAGAAAATCTGGTTAATTTAACAATCAAGGCGCAGTTCAGCAAGATACTCTGTGTAACGCAGTACCCATACTTGATTAAAAAAAATAGTGACAACATCATCGACAAATTTCTCCAAATACTCAACAACATACAGGAAAAGCCTGGCGAATCTTCGTTATTAAACATCTGAAATTGTATCTCGTAAATACTTCAACATATTATTTATTGCTTCTAAGAATCAAAAATTAGCATGCAGCTTTTTGATTCTCTGTACTATCTATGGAACTAAACTACATAAAACTCAATGTGTCCGATGGGTCGAGTAGTGCATCCCAGTCAATATCAAGCAAATGGGTAGTTTCGGGAGCAGATCTCTGGTGAGTTGCCTGTTCAAGTTGTTGAATTTCTTGTCTCTTTTTTTTCACTGAATCCTCAAGAAGAAGTTTTGCAGTCTTCTGTGCTTCAAAAGCTATATGCGTGCCCAGAACTTGTGTAATATTATCGAGCGTCCTCATCGCAGCAGCAACGTGTGAAAGACTTTCTGGAGTGTCTATCGCGAGAAGCACGCAGACGTACTGGAAGGAGGTGCTCAACACGTTCCACCACGCTTGATCTATTTTGACAAGCGCATACGCTGCCGCTAATGCAGTGTTGCCGATATCGATGATTTGTGAAACGACACTTTTATCAAGAATATGATTTAGCAGGCGAAGTCTTCGATAAAAAGAAAGACATATATCAGCCTTGGTTAACGATAGAAATGGGTGCGCATCTGGTGATTCGTGAACTGCCGCCAAGGCTTGAAGTAATTGTGTCACATTTGCATTCACACTTTCTTGTGGAACCAATTGCGCCAACGCTACCAAATTGACTGTGTAATTACCATCTGTCTCCTTGACTGGCTTACAAGTAATCCTATTCAGTGTAACACTTGAACGCCCATAGTCGTATGAAAGAATAGTATTAATCGACCATGCAGACCAAAATAATCTTCGAGTATGTTCACTGACCTCGGTAGTCCTTTTCAGTGGGACGTTATTCGTCAACGCTAAATCCTCTCTGTCAATCTCATGATGCAGGCCAATTGCCTCAGAAAGGTGAATAGTCAAGCAGCTAGCCAGCCATGCTACATGAGGTCGGGCAGTGGCACGCAAGTAAATGGTGCGCAAAACCCATGCGGATATTTGTTCCACTGAGGGAATGCGACTGAAAGTCGGGTCATCCAGGATACCCTTCGCGTATTGTATTATATCCATCTCTCTGGGATGACCAAGACTTCCCAAAAAGAATGATCCTAAGGCAATAACTCCCGCAATGACAGCACCATACTCTGATGTTTCTGCATCGCCGTTCCAATATTTTTCAACATTCTTCGCTAGTTGCTCGGGATCAACGATATCAAAGATTGGATGAACAACCGAGAAGTACACTTTTGAGATGCGGTAATACTCTTCCTTTGTGACTATATCAGACAAAGGAACATGGAAGTTTGGTTTTTCCTCTGGTCTGATCCCACAATGCCAAGCAAAGCAATGAAGACGTGGGGGGTTGGTTGATCGGAGTTCAAGGCCAAGGCTACGAGGAAAAGCGACCGCTGAATGCTGAATCGTGTACCTAGACTTCGTTCGATCGATAATATTTCCATTTGCAACGTGCTGGGAATCAGTACTATGTGTCCGATTCCCAATAATGTCTAGGGGAACATACGGTCTGTTTTCTGTATCGTGGGGCATTTCTCCCACTTGATTCATCCGAGACGATGCTAACGGTCCATCTTCTTCGGTGTAATGGCATACATACCCATAGGCGACACACATTTCACATGGAGATTTGCCATTACACTTCCTTTTCCGCTCTCTACAGGGCACACATGCTTTCCGGACTCTCTGACGTTTGTATGGTTGTGGAGTGGACCCTGAGGAAGCCATTTCGTAAGCACAATGTCAGATGGGTCTGCGCTCCGCTGATGATACTAGGTTTCTTCGTATTATTACGGAAGGATGATAGTGTTTTGCTTGTTGCGAAGGATGAATATTTGTAACTTCGGATTTGTCGCATGATACGGGATCTATAGAGACCTTTGTATTCCTTTACATTGTTTTGTATCTATATGAATTAGTGTAATGAGTGTAACGAAGAGTGATCTCTCTCTATATATGCTTATTCTATATATTGCTTTTCGGATGCCTTTTTCTTAGACTTTAGGAAAGTGCTCGATGCATATACTGCAGCGACAAAAATACCAAGCCCGCTCAACCCGATTCCCATGTACCAAGAGCAACGGTATCCCTTGAGAGCGTTGGCTCCTCCGTCATTAACTTGAGACTCAATTGTACCTGCAATACCCAGTCCTATCGAGATCGAATAGTTCACCACCGTATTGACCAAAGATGCTGCAAGGCCTTGATGCTCATGGGGCATTGAGTTGCTCAGCATTATTGTAGCAGCGGGGAAAGACATATCCATTCCCCAGGGCATAACGATGATTGACACGAACGTCTGGGCCCAATAAGTCTGGTGGACAGGAGCTGTGGCGATCAATATGATTCCTACAGTGAATGCTGTCATCGCAAAAAGCATGACCGTGCTAGCAGGCGTATGGCTTAGAAGAAATCCTGTCGTTACGGCTGCACAAAATCCACTGATTGCCACGGGTGCGAATTGCGCACTGGACAGGAGAGGTGATTGTTTTCTTGACTCCTCCATGAATTGCCATGTGTAGAATATCCAAATGCCGAAACTAGACCATCCTGCAGCTATGCATCCAAGCACGAAGGCAGCATCACTTGAAAGTGCAGCAAATGGAAGTAATGGATAAGCTGCTCGTGACTCGATGAATACAAAAACGCCCAGGAACACGGTACCAACTATTAAAAGCACATACGTATATGGAGTTTCCCAACCCACCACGGGACCTTGATTCCAGGCAAAATTGAAGAGAATTAGCCCAATGACACCGGTTACGGATCCTGCAAAATCAACCCGTTCCAATATATTAAAAGATGGTGAATCGCGGCTCGGCATTTGAACGTGAGGAATCACGAAATAACCTGCTACTGCCAAGAGAAAACAAGCGATGCCCATTATCCAGTAAGCCCATGGCCACCACGCAAACTGTCCCAACATGGATGAGAACACTGCTCCGAGGACGAAGCCACCAGGAGCAGAGGCCCCGAAAAGGCTAAAGACCATATTCTTTCTCTTTCCTGGCTTATATGTCCGACCAAGGATTGCAATGGCATTAGGTAGTAAAAAGGCAGGACCCATGCCTTGAAAGGCTCGGCAGCAATCAAAAAAAATCTTATTAGAGTACACGCTAAATCCGGCAAGCAGGGACCAGAGCGCATACCAGAAGAACCCAAGAATAAAGAACTTCCTATGGCCAAAAATGTCACCGAGTCTACCGGCAATCAAAATAAATGTCCCAACAGTGAGGGAGTATGAGGAGGCAAACCAACTCAATTGCCCTGGATTCGTGGTTCCAAAACTATCACCGATAATATGGAGAGGCGCTATTGATTGGCCAAGTCCTGCCTGCGTCATCAATTGAGCGGAGCACAGGACACCAACGAAGGCAGCCTCCCATACCAAAGATCCGGGGGTTTCGTCTTGGAGCTCGAACTGATTTAACAATACTTCATCGTCTGTTTTTGTTGTTTCCGCGCTTGTTTCCAGGTTTTTCTGCGTTACGGAGGGCCTTCTTGGCATAGCGACCTTGGTGTTGGTTATCTGTTTCAGCGATTAGTTACTTTGCCGTACCAGTCCTTTGTGTATAGCATATCAAAGGCATACGATGCGTAGATGTTGCTGAGTACATATACTCATTCCTTGGTTGGATTGAAGGCTGCTAACGAATCTCGTTTATTTAAACCCTTGCGGATAGATCTTCACGCAAGAGTTCCGCAATAGCCGCATTTTTGGCGGAACAGTCCGCGTTAAAAGTGTGGCCCAATGAAAAAAATGTTGGAAACACGTAGCGACAACCATGACGATAGCCGCAATAGCCGCAAAAGCTTCATCACACCTTTTTAGGCTTAAATTGGTAACTAGGTAACTGCTAGGCGACCGATACTAACTTAGGCGTGCGTGCTAAAACATCCGTGCGTTTACGGTATGCGTGTGCCCGTTGCCATTGTTCTGGCTAGTGACTGCCAGCATTTTAGGTTGCCCTGGTTACTTGTCCATCTCCTGTAAAATAAACTGGGTGCTAGGTCACTACTAAAGGAAAAACTCACTCAAACAAAAAAGTAAAAATAGGCATCGCAATTCGCATGGAACGAGGCTTGGACATCCTCGGGGGGTTTTCTTAACGTCACCAGCTTCTATACTGCTGAGGCATAACTTAATGAAAGCATGGAACTCGGGTTTCTTACCACTCGCGCTGTAACTATGGAACATGTAAGACAGCTCGACCATTGCCATAATTAGGGCTCATACACTTGAGCCAGTGCTTGCTAGGTAGTATATGCACATGAAGTGCTATCAGTTTATTGGGCATTTAGCATAGAGGTGACCGACAATTAACGTTTGCAGTAGCGAAACAAAAACCAGATTCACTCTTTTATATATACAAGATAGGACTGCTCGAGTTTTTTACTAAGATAGAGAAACTGAAAGTGTTTTCTAAAAACGTAATACAAGAAGATAACGGTGTATGTTTGCATAAACAGAGGAGACCTACATAGTTAGCTCAATAGTGTCAAAAGTATTATAATGGGGGAAAAGAAGATGGAATTTTATGCTGAAGGAAATTCCGTCATCTCAAATCGGTGCCATGTTTTAGCCAGAGCTGAATAACTTTTTGGCATGAAGATGAGAAACTGCGCTAATTGAATCGCTTTCAAGCTTCAGATTTTTTACATTCTCAAAGTACATATTTTGCGTTAATATCTATCACAAGCTGCATTCTGTACATTTACTTACCTTACACACTTCCTTTAATCACTTTTAAATATTGATTAGTCCAAATTTTAGCGCCATTTCCCTCTACCGGCTAAAAGAACAATACAATTCCAAAATAGGGTGGCCCTACAATATACCAATCCTTTTGGAAAGTATCTACCAATGTACTGTCTCAGAATAATTAAGGATCTAACAGCAGAGCCTTGTACATGGCACAAAGTTCCTCCAACAATTCTTGACTACCCACGGCATTTTTCGTTGAAGAAATTACAATGTTCATTCCCTTCACATTAGTCGAACAAACACCCAATGAAAATGCTTGATGCCATGACCCTTGAAATTGACCGAATGCCAAATCTCTTATTGAATACCTACTGTCGGTCTCCTCCGATTGATGGAAAATACCCACGTTACTCAACAACGTACCTCCGCGTGATTTACCAAGAGCACGATCGCGCATTACTTTGTCAATGTTGACATACTTTTGGACCAAGCCTTGTATATTGAACCCCAAACCATTGAGATGCTTCTTGTCATTTATCGCCCCGGAAATTACTTCATGATAATGTGCTATAAGTGGCCAGAAATTTTCTTTGCTGTCATTCATGTTAAACTCGCTTATCCATGGAGTGAAGTCAACAAACCCGACGTTAGCGCCGTACCTGTACATAGCTCTCACTTCTTCATCTTCAGGCAGCAATGAGCGGCAATCTGCAGGAATAAAAACATCGGTAAGCCACTCGAACTTCAATGGTTTGAAAAACTTGCCCCACTTATGGAGAGATACAAACCAACAAACTTCTAAGAACGGAGTGATGGTGCACTTGCCTGGAATGTTTGACTTGATTTTCGTTCTGATTTTTTGAAGTTCTGATGGTGAGATGGTGATGATTTCTGTAACAATATCATCATTCTTTTCTAACTCATCCATTCTCGTGCATACACCCTTTGAAGAGAACCTCAAATGACTGTAAATAAAGCCCGAAATAAGGGACTTCGGAATAAACATATAGGGTGGCCTAAAATCTATCATATTTTCGATTGGTTCTGGGAGCTTTCTCAAAAGTTGGTAGTCCTTTTCGTACTGGAAAATGTAGTCCAATTTCTTTGGCGGAGTTTTGATATTGTTTAATTCATCTCTTAGATCCTGGAAAAAGTGAATTGAGGTTCTACCGTCACACATGCAGTGATTGGATAGAAATATGAATTTCTTCCACTTATCTGTGTATCCTTCTTCTGGAAGACAAATCAGCCGCCAAGTCGGACTTGTTGGCCCAGCGTAAGGAATAGTCAAAGCGGTGGTCAATTTGAAGATTTTCGCAGTATAAGATCCATTGCTATCCTTAAGTTCTTCAAGTATTTGCTTCATTAGGGCATTGTGCTCAGGTTGCTCATTGAGAATCACACCATCGAATTTTAACTCAGGCAAAACTGAGATATAATCATGTTTTGGATGGGGCTGTGAATAATATTCTGAGCTAAGGTAATAATTTTCATGATCTGGCCATCTTGCCGGTAACACAATATGTAGAAGAGTTGGATTTTTCAAACATATATTTCTTAGAGCTAATGCGAGTTGATCTTTGGTGCAGTAATCATTCAGCTCTGAATATGTCGAGAAATTCCGATACAGTTTCTGTCTGTTGAGGGCAGCGTACAAGTCTTCGACGGATCCCATACGCCGCGAATGCCCATTCTGTATCATCTTTGCCAGACATTCGTCTTGAACAAGAGAGGTTTTTTCACTATAGGTATTCATTAGAGTTGTTGGATTGATGGTTTTGTTAAGCTGCTAAATTGGCTTTCTTCTGTTTCCTTGTCTCAAGTTTTGTTGGGTTGGCTTTAAAAAAGACGCTTCTCGAAGAATCATGAAAAACAATGGAAAACATATTTGGGCTTCGCTCCACGCGATGCTAATACCAGCCCAAAAACAATAGGTGTTCAAAAAAACGTATAAAATCACAAGTCTTTGGAACAATTCCGGAGGGCGTTTTTTTTTATCACCAAACGCCCAGATCAGCAAATACGTTGACCGTCACTTCAGTATTCCTCATTGATCAATGTTCAAGCTAAAGGCGGCGCGAGGGTTTGATACTGTGGAGTTGATGAAATGAGCACAGCCCTTCAGTTATACTGCTAAGCGCTCAACCTTGTTCCTCTGCTAGCTCGGCAATCCGTGTTATTATCCCAGGGTTGCTCCGGGATTTTGACATTCAGAGACACCTGGCGAATGCACATTCATCTTCGATGATCCTATAAAATGTTTGCTTGGCACTTTCACTATTGACAGGTACTAGTTTACGTATTCGGTTGTGGTTTTGTAAATTCTCCTTCCAATATTACAGGTAAGGTTACTCAAAATGGTGACGCTTACGAAGATGATTTCGACGATCGCTGTAAGTTCTTGAAGGGGTAGAGGAAACCTTATCAACGTTTTGCCAAAGACCTTGTCTCCCTAGGTTTGGACTCCTGCAAACACAATATCTTAGTGCCATGATGGAATGTGCATGCAGAAAAAGCTGATGCCGGTGCTTATAAGCCGGATCATAAAGGCCCATGTCAAATATCGACATTCACTAATTACGAGAACGATCTCAAGTTTGTATCCGGGAACGTAAATTTTTTTGGAGGGATTCTACATTCCCGTACTCGTACTCGATGTTCGAGGTAGATGTGCTACCCCCGAAGCTTCAAGTCTATTTGCTATGGTACCGGCCATTTTTTTTTGCTCTTGGGACTCAACTGAGCATTCTAGGGTTAGCAGGGAAGGTTGTAGGTTGTGTTGAGACGTTCGTTACTCTAATTAAAATTTTGTGCGGTTTTGTTTAGCGCCCTTCACAAATATTCAACTCACGTCCAACCTCTCGACCGAAACTCGACTGCATAAATGACATTTTGTTAACGCCCCTTATCGCAGCGTGTAACTAATTATAGCTAGGACGGCCAACATAAGCAGGATTTTCATACTGTAAACCACTCCACCATGCTCAAGCTGGGGTGATACCTCAGGCTTCTAAGCAAATAGGGAAGCGCATCCATTTCAGGTTCTATAAGAACAGCTCTGTTGCAGCTCAACCTGGTAGATGATTATGTAAGAAAGCTATGAAAACGAACCAACCACCCCGTCTTCAAAACTATCTGTTATTCCAGCCTGTGCTTGTTTTCAAACACCCTATGATCCTTGCACGGTGAACAACATCATATGGGCCGAGTGCTGTGAAGAAGACAAAGCGTGTTTCTGATGAGTGAGTAGCTTCTATGCTCAAAAAGCCCGGGGCCGTTCTAGTCAAAAAAAAACTGTTTGTTAGTTAGCCTCTTCTGCATCGTCATTCCCCTGTAAACTAATTTTCTCGGTTATTAGAAAGAAAGCACATTTCCCGTTATTTTTCTGCCCAACCAGGTTTAGAATTTCACGCTATGAAAGAACGCGTGTTCCCTTCGAGGATTTAACGTTTTTCCGTACCACGCACCATGGCCTTTTTGGTCTAGAAAACGCGATAGTCAAATACTGAACAAGGGAAACCAACTTCACGAGGTGAAAGACGCTATTTTCTGAATCCAGTTGCCCGCCTTCGTCATTTTAAATTCATGCAAGGAAGGCCCGTACCAGTATTGTGTTTGAAGACCTTGTCTTGTTAGTTTGTAGTAGTGCATGCTAGTTGTTTTTCTATGAGTATACTAGCCGCACCGGCACTTTTTTCTTTTCAGCAGCCGCTCGAGTCACTACTAACGGCTATTTCCTGGTAACGTGGATTTTGTCCCTTATACATAAACGGAAATCTTGCAGCCATCGACAGCAGTCCTTTCCGGTGCCACTTTCAACAAGACATTAGCTGAATGGCGCCTATACATACAGAAGCGCCAAAGTCCATGGCCGGTTTATGCACCAAAACTACAAGAGAGGTTTACCGCCATCTTATCCGCCGCAGCCCAAGCAGCTTTTAAATCAGTACTCTATATATCTAACACTTGCTGTGCTTGATCAAAGCTGCCCCATCTGGTCACGTGGTTGACTGTCAGAGAAGGCGGTTTACGGGGTAAGGCTACGAAGGCGTAAACATGATTTCCATGAAATCTGGCGTCGCACGATCTCTCGCGCGATGCTCTTGCTTGAGGGCGTAACGCACACACACAGCATGAACCTCTTCGCTTTTTCGAAAAGCGGCTACACTTTCTCTTGCCGACTACTAAATGGCGTCTGCGGTGCCGCGGAAGTATGCGGAAACACACCTTAGCTTAGGTGATATTGGCCCTAGCGGTCTGGAATACCGTGCACGTCAAGGAAACCCGCGACTACTCCGCGCCCATAGATCGCAACAGAAGGACGTGGGGGGAAGAGGCCGCAGCAATCAGTGGTGAGAGAAGCGCCTTCTTCAATACACCCGCTTCTGATCTTGAGTAATATGGTACGTGGGACCACCGCTCGGGTCATTATCCTCTTGTTTAAGTGGCTCCCCTTATGCAGTTTCCATGACTCCATGGTAACGGGCCTGATCTGGCACAAGCTTATCTACCGATCCCATTGGACGGCCTCGATCTGCTTATCGCGACACGAGGGCGCCGGAACCGGCCCACGTATTTTGAGTGCGGTGGGGCAACGAAAAAGAAACGGTGCGGCCCCACGGCCAATCAACGGAGAGGGGCTGTTATCAGCTGCTGCGCCGTTTTCTGCAAGCGTCAGGTACCGCTATGGAAATCAGCGGAATAAGAAAGCGCGAGCACTCATTTTTGGTAGAACTGGCTTCAATACTGGAAAAAAACAAAAAAAGAAAAACGGTATACGTAATTTGAATCAGGACAGAGCTGTGGAAATGTTTTTGTTTTTCATATATAAAAAATATGTAAAACTCTTAATTGGAATTTTCTTCAGATCTGTTCTTTCAGATTTCGTTGTAAGTTTTGGTTTTTCGAGATTTAAGGTTGTATAAAAAGTGTACTACTCTACTATACCCGTATACTAGTTATAAAAAAAACAATAAATAATAAAATGTCCGAGCCAGAATTTCAACAAGCTTACGATGAAGTTGTCTCTTCGCTAGAAGACTCTACTCTTTTCGAACAACATCCAAAGTACAGAAAGGTCTTGCCAATCGTCTCTGTTCCAGAAAGAATCATACAATTCAGAGTCACTTGGGAAAACGACAAGGGCGAACAAGAAGTTGCTCAAGGTTACAGAGTGCAATACAACTCCGCCAAGGGTCCATACAAGGGTGGTTTGCGTTTCCATCCATCCGTCAACTTGTCTATTTTGAAGTTCTTGGGTTTCGAACAAATTTTCAAGAACTCTTTGACCGGCCTAGACATGGGTGGTGGTAAAGGTGGTTTGTGTGTTGACTTGAAGGGAAGATCCAACAACGAAATCAGAAGAATCTGTTACGCGTTCATGAGAGAGCTAAGCAGACACATTGGCCAAGACACCGATGTGCCAGCCGGTGATATTGGTGTCGGTGGCCGTGAAATCGGTTACCTATTCGGTGCCTACAGAACATACAAGAACTCCTGGGAAGGTGTCTTGACCGGTAAAGGTTTGAACTGGGGTGGTTCTTTGATCAGACCAGAAGCTACTGGTTACGGTTTGGTCTACTACACGCAAGCCATGATTGACTATGCCACCAACGGTAAGGAATCCTTCGAAGGTAAGCGTGTCACCATCTCTGGTAGCGGTAACGTTGCCCAATTCGCCGCTTTGAAGGTTATCGAACTAGGCGGTACCGTTGTTTCTCTATCCGACTCCAAGGGTTGTATCATCTCCGAAACCGGTATCACTTCCGAACAAGTCGCTGATATCTCCAGTGCCAAGGTCAATTTCAAGTCCTTGGAACAAATTGTCGGTGAATACTCTACCTTCACTGAAAACAAAGTCCAATACATTTCCGGTGCCCGTCCATGGACCCACGTTCAAAAGGTCGACATTGCCTTGCCATGTGCCACTCAAAACGAAGTCAGCGGTGACGAAGCCAAGGCTTTGGTCGCTCAAGGTGTGAAGTTTGTTGCCGAAGGTTCCAACATGGGTTCCACCCCAGAAGCCATTGCCGTTTTCGAAACTGCTCGTGCCACAGCCTCCACACTAAAGGAATCTGTCTGGTACGGTCCACCAAAGGCTGCTAATTTGGGTGGTGTTGCTGTTTCTGGTTTGGAAATGGCCCAAAACTCCCAAAGAATCACTTGGAGCAGCGAAAGAGTCGACCAAGAATTGAAGAAAATCATGGTCAACTGTTTCAACGAATGTATTGATTCCGCCAAGAAGTACACTAAGGAAGGTAACGCTTTGCCATCCTTAGTCAAGGGTGCTAACATTGCCAGTTTCATTAAGGTCTCTGATGCTATGTTCGACCAAGGTGATGTATTTTAAATAGTCTAAAGAAAAGAGAAAAGACAGCATAATTGTTCTTTTTAAATAGTTTAGATAGATAATGAGATAAAAGAAGCAAAAAAAAATCGTGTAATATAAAAAAAAAATCATACTTTTGATAGAGAAAGGCAAAAAAAGGGAAAAAAAAAAAGATTTTTAAAGTACATTTATTTGAATCATGACATGGCATGGCCGGGATATAACAAAGAGACAAAATATTTATTTATTTATGTATGAAGGAGTGAATGGAAACAATGGATAACTAACCAGCTCGACTGGAATTAGTCTTCTAACTTGGCACGAACGGCCTTAACTTGTAAGTAGTTTTGTAAAGCATCGACAGACATTTCTCTACCCAAACCAGAGGCGTTGAACCCACCGAAGGGAACTGCGTGGTGGAAATCGTTGTAGGTGTTTATCCATACAGTACCTGCATTAACTCTATCGGCCACTTTAAGCGCGGTATTAATGTTAGAGGTGTGAATACCGGCAGCCAACCCATATTCTGAGTCGTTTGCCATGTTAATGACTTCATCCGTAGACTTGAACTTGGTGACGGTGACAACAGGGCCAAAGATTTCCTCCTTGACGATTCTCATGCTTTCCTTAACATCACCAAAAACAGTTGGCTTGACGAAGTAACCCTTACTACCCAGTCTTTCACCACCTGTGATTAGGGTTGCACCCTCACCCTTACCGATCTCAACGTACTTCAAGATTTTGTTTAGTTGCATTTGAGAGGTTTGAGCACCTTGGAATGTGGCTTCATCGAATGGGTCACCCACCTTTATGGCTTCGGAGGCGGTCTTCAACTCGTCAATGAACTTGTCGTAAATAGATTCTTCCACGTACACTCTTGAGCCTGCACAGCAGACTTCACCAGAGTTATAGTAGATACCAAGAATGATGTTCTGCACGGCATTTTTCAAGTTGGCGTCTGCGAAGACAATATTTGGCGACTTACCGCCCAGTTCCAATGTCACTTTTTTTAGGCCGGCGGCGGCTTGTTGGTAAATGTGCCTACCCGTAGCCGTGGACCCTGTGAAGGCAACCTTCTTGATCTTTGGGTGGTTAGTAATGGCCTCACCCACAATCTTACCAAACCCAGACACAATGTTGATCACACCAGGTGGGATACCAGCTTGTGGGATGTATTTGGAAACGTATAGCGCGGACAGCGGAGTGGATTCGGCAGTCTTCAACACGACCGTGTTACCGGTGACCAACGCAGGTGCGATTTTCCAGGCCCACATCAACAGTGGGAAGTTCCAAGGAATGATTTGACCACAGACACCGAGGGGCTGTCTCTTGGTGTACGAGAAATGCGTCCTACCGGTGTCAACCAGTCTGCCGTCGATTTTGTCCGCAAAACCTGCAGACGACTTCAAGTAGTTGATGACCAGTTCGACATCGCCCTTAGAAGATGAAATGGCCTTACCATTGTCCATGGTTTCGATGGACGCAATGACGTCCTTGTCCTGTTCGATCAACTCGGCCAGCCTGTACAGGGCCTTACCTCTGTTGATGGGGTCGATGCCGGACCAGGACCCGTTCGAGAACGCGCGGTCGGCGGCCTGCACGGCCTCCTCCACGTCGTCCTCCCTACCTTCGTAAATGTGGCATATTTCCTCTTCCGTGGAGGGATTGATGACTTCAAACGTCTTGTTCTGCTTAGAGGGCACGAACTTGTTGTTAATGAACAGCCCTGTGGGCTGTTCGTACTCCAACCCGTTGGGCAGCTTGATGGGCACCGTCATGGGAATGTGCGAGAAATATCTCAATTGCAGTCTGCCGACGGAGGAGGCAGACTTCTTCAAGCAGAGCGTAGATCTACTAAACATGCTGTGTTTTCTTTTTTATCGTAGTCCTTTGGGTTCGTTTTTTTCGAATGGTCTACCATATGGCAAACATTAAGCAAGGGAGAAAGAAACAAATACCAATTGACACTGATAAACCCCCCGTTTATATAACCGCCCAACTGCCATTCCCGCGGCACACTTCTCCTCAATTCTGCTTACTTACATCCGCCCCTCATTTTTCCGTCTGTTGGAGAAGAAGATCCCTCAAGACGAAGCTCCGCATCGCCGGAAAACAGCCGCGCCATCGCCCGGGTGGGGAATCGCCAAAAGCAGAAAAGAGGGGGGAATGACATCATTTGCCGGAGGAATGCGAATTTTCTTTTTTTTTTTTTTTGTTGTTGGAGGAATGGACAATTGTTACATACATTTACTGGTTGGTTACATACTACATACTACATACTACATACTACATACATGCGTGCACGCTATACGGCGTACTTGGGTTACGGGTTCGTGGTGGCGGCGGCCGGGGCCGAGGTCGGAGCCGGGGCGTCATCAAGCCAGAGGGTTACCAGCACGGGACATTGCCGCTGGCACAGGCCGGCAAGTTTGTACAGGTTCGTGCTAGTACGGTCACATGGAGCCGTGATCGGGTTGTTTCGTAGATCGAGCAGCTTTACGGATCGGCAAGGGAGGGTGTTTGTCAAGTGGTGGGCGTTCTGCAGGTTGTTGCCCGGCAGACGCAATTCTTGCAGGAACGGCAGCTGGTCAGACAGGTTCACGGGCAGGTGCGTGAGGTCTTTGACATTGGCTATTGTCAGGGAGTAGAGGTTTGTGGGCCTTAGAGAGGGGAGGTTGGGCAGGGACGAGGCCGAGCCGCCGTTGATTTCCAGGATTTGCAGGGAGGAGGGCCATTTCTGCCACTTACCCAGCTGGGCGAATCCCTCCACTCTTAGTATTTTTAGGTTTTGGTAGGGGAAAAGGAACTGGTTGTTAAGCTTGTAGTTTTGTAACTTGGACAGCGCGCCTCCTGTGTTTTTTATGGAGAGCGCTCTTAGAGCCGAGTTTTCGGCATGGATCGCTTCCACAATGGAGACCAGCGGGTTGCCGTTCAAGTTTAGGGTTTTCAGGCGGGGAAGAGAGTTGATGTTCCTGAGGCCCGTGATGTTGTTGTTGCTCAGGTCCAGGACTTCGACGGTCAACCAGCCGCCCATGGCGGCGTTATTGGTCTGGATCAGTTGCGCGAAATCGATGATGCCGTGGATGTCGTTGCTGGAAAGGTTCAGTTTTTTGATCCGAGACGCGCCCATTCCCTCTAGCGACTGGATGGAGTTGTATGAGAGGTTTATCTCTTGCAAGTGGCGACAGGGCGACAGGAATTTCAGGCTTGTGTTCAAGTAGTTGTATGATAGGTCCAGGCTTTCCAGGTCTGCGAACCCCACTAGCGAGCAGTGTGCGCTTGTTATCTTGTTGTTGGAGCAGAACAGTTGCACCACGCCCGAGGGGGTGCCCTCTAGGGTGCTCAGTTCGTTGTCGTTGAGACTCACCGTCAACAAGTTTGGCAGTAGTCTTTGCAGGCCAAACAAGTTTTTCAGTTTGCACTTGGAGAGGTCAAATTTCAGGATTTTTTCCCAGTTGGAATCGTGGGCCGGGGTTGCGGACAGTTTACTGGTCAAGATCGACACGAGTTGTCTTTCCGTTTCGTTGAATGAAGTTTCCACTTCGGAAATCGACGTGATGTCTTCGACCCTGTCGTTGGGGAAATTTCTTAGCTTCTTATGGTTGTCCAGTAGGTTGGAGTTGGAGATAGAACGAGCGCTGCGCACTTGCTTTTTACCCTTTGGCCCGTTCCCGTTTCTTGTGAAGAGATCGTTGAACTTTGGCGTGTCCAGCGGGGTATCGTCGTTGTTTTCCTGTTCTTCTGGCTGCATTTTCTCCTCTTGGTGGTTGCCTCGTTTGCTGCTGACAAAGTCGTAGGCCTTTTTATTTAGAATCGAAGACGTCTTTTCCTTCGTGTTGGTGTCTCTTGTAGGCACCACTGTAGTCAACTGTGAATGATTGGAAGAAGTGTTGTCCAGCGAGTGGGAACTCGACACGTCCAAGCCCTGGTTTAGAGGCGGGTCCCACGCACCGTGCGTGTGGTTGAATTGATATCCCAATTGGCCCGGCGATATGGTGTTCAATGGGGGTTTCTTGGATAATTTCGGTTTTCTACCGGATTGAGTCTGAGACGACGACATGGATGACGAAGACGAAAAATTGAACGAATTGGAGGCATCGGGTTCGAAACCATTCGTCTTGGCCTTGTTACTGTTTGTAGAGGGCCCGACCAGATAGCTTGATTTTTGTTTTTTCAATATACCGTCAAATACATCATGAGCCTCAGCTGCTGGCCCAGAATCGCTATCATCTGAAAAAGACGATAGTTTTTCGCCATTGAAGAAATCCTTTGAATGTGAGATGTTAATGGTGTCCTGGTTTTCGTGCACTTGCGTCGTAGTAGTCTTGTTCTTCATATCCAGGTGCCTTTTGAAGGTGTTGGTTTCCAGCACACCAGATAGATCCTTGACCAGGTCGCTTACTATCAGATCCGACTCGGGAACTTTGTCTGTAGCGGCAACATTGGTAGTGCCACTACCAATGCCCGGGAAATAGTGCTTCCATTGAGCCTCTTGATGCGACGTAGCGGTGGTGCCGGAGAATCCTGAGGGCACTTTCTGATTGACCGTGCTGTAGTTGTTCAAAATAGTCATTGTTGGAGGCTTTTTCACGGACTCGGATATTGTGGGCTCCACCAATTGCGAGGCAAAGTCTGAATCGTGGAAATCGTGGTTACTCTCGTATTCCTTGAACACTTTGCCCTTATTGCTGTGCATGTTCGAGCGTGCGTGTAACTTCATGGGCGAGTTTATCGTTAGATTCCCCAGCTGGCTCGACAGGTCTTCCTCCTGCTCGTTCATATCCGTTTGCATGTGCTAGTAATACGCCTAGAGGATGGCCTAGCTACTAAACAATCGCGGCGGCGTTTAGTCCAACCATCCATGTATCTACCATCATCAGCTTTACCTTGTTAGTACCGTTCCAGTAAACAAAAGTTCTGCGCTACCCGCCTGGACCTTTTTTTTTTTGTTTTTTTTTGGCGTTTTGCGTAACCCTGCCCCACGAAAAAATTCCCGACGCAAAAAAATAACAATCCAATCCAAACCAAAACAAAACAAAAGGCAGGCTTAAGGAGCTGCAAGGAGTTTTTATTATTTAATCGTGGAATTGCCGGCGGAGAAAAGAGCATCCAGAGCGGAACAGATCGGTCAACACACAGCATTGATTCACCCATGGATAAAAACACAGGCTACCACCAGAAATTCACGACTACCGGGGCGGCGCCAGCTTCTTCAAGGCAGCATCCCACGGATAATAATGCAGATACGAATTTCTTAAAAGTGATGTCGGAGTTCAAGTACAATTTTAACAGTCCGTTGCCCACAACAACTCAATTTCCGACTCCTTACTCCTCTAATCAGTACCAGCAGACGCAGGACCATTTTGCCAACACGGACGCACACAACAGCTCTAGTAATGAATCGTCGCTGGTAGAGAACAGTATCTTACCACATCATCACCAGCAGATACAGCAACAGCAACAACATCTCGGCTCGATTGTGCCACCGGCAGTGACAAGAACAGACACAAGTGAGACCTTGGACGACATCAACGTTCAACCTTCATCTGTCTTACAGTTTGGCAATTCCTTGCCCGGCGAGTTTCTGGTTGCCTCCCCCGAACAGTTCAAGGAGTTTCTATTGGATTCCCCGTCTAATAGCTTCAATTTTTTCCACAAGACACCGGCAAAAACACCGCTTCGATTTGTCACAGACTCTAATGCTGGTCAGCCGACCATAGTAGACGATCCTAATCAGCAACAAAATATTTTTAGTAACGCGGAATTGAACAATCTTTTAAAAAGTAATGGGAAAATGACCTCCTCTTTGTCTTCCGGTGCCTTCTCGCGTACTCCTTTAAGTAAAATCGATATGAATCTCATGTTCAACCAACCATTAGCCACATCTCCGTCAAAGAGGTTTTCTTCATTGTCGCTGACGCCTTATGGTAGGAAAATTTTAGGCGATGTTGGTACGCCGTATGCCAAGGCGTTGATATCTTCCAACAGTGCGTTGGTAGATTTTCAGAAGGCGAGAAAGGATATCAATACTGATGCAACCACTACTGGTTTGGTAAATACCAATAATATCTTACAAAGAACACCGTCAAGATCCAATAGTAAGAAAATATTCATTAAAACCCCTCAGGACGCCATCAACGGTACTAGCACACTCACCAAGGACCACGAAAACAAACCCGACTTGTATGGCTCTTCGCCTACGACTATTCAATTAAATTCATCGATAACAAAATCTATTTCCAAATTGGATAACCCCAGAATCCCCTTATTAGCCTCCAGATCGGATACCATACTAGATTCCAACGTGGACGACCAATTATTCGATTTGGGGTTGACTAGACTACCCTTATCTCCAACGCCAAATTGTAATTCTATACATAATTCAGCCACAAGAGCCGCCGCATTACAGATTCCTGAACTACCCAAGATGGGGTCCTTTAGGAGCGACACTGTCGCCAATCCTAGCTCAAGTTCAAATACAATTTCCTTTAAGAGCAAATCTGGCAATAATAATTCAAAAGGTAGGATCAAAAAAAATGGGAAAAAACCCTCTAAATTTCAAATTATTGTAGCAAATATTGACCAATTCAACCAAGACCCATCATCATCTTTAAATAATAATACAAACACTAATGCAGGAACTTCAAATCCAAATATGACAAAGAAAAGGGCTAATAAACTCAAAAGATCACAATCTTTACTTTCGGACTCCAAATCGAAATCACAAGCAAAGAAAAACTGTAATTCAAAACCCAATGAAAACTTATTCAATTCCCAATGATAGTAGTTGAACGTGCATCTTCGTTTTTTTCACTGAACTATTTTGAGCATTTTTTTTCTGTTTTCCCTTAGTCTTCGTCATCTCTCTTACCAAATTTATCACACATCATACCAAAAAAAAAGAAACAGAACACAAAAAAAGAACAATACACTTATGACTTAAGAATACATATACCAACTGAGGACAATTTTTTACATTTTATATTTTATTACAATTATTTTTTCTTTTCTTTACTACTATTCTGTGATCTCATACCGTTCGTTAGAATGTTCACATATATCAAGGAGTTCAAATTTGTATACACATAAATACGTAATATAGGTAATTATTTTTAATTATTTCATCATTAGATATAATTGCTTTATGTAACAATTTCAATTATTTCGTCCCCTTAGTATGCGGGTAACTTCAATAAAGAGTCATTATATCTCAGTAATATAGCATGGCTGTTATTATGGTTAATCAACAATATATATCGCACATGCAACCTAGTAATCCAATATAGCGCTCCTCGCAAGTAAACATACGTCATCCTTCCTGGCCGACCTTTTACAGACGCTTCTTTTAGTTTGATTATTTTCAAGGATTCTGTACCTATATAGTCACACAATAATGCCTCTATCATCCACGTTCGCAACACACGGTTTGGAAGCCCATTCTTTACATATGCAACCAGCGCCCCATATGAAACTGAGTAAAGAGGAAAGATCTCATTATAGGGAGCAATACCGCTCACTAGACTATTTATCTAATTATGTGTCTGTATTTGACCAAGCGATGAGTTATAATATCGATTCCAAGATTAGAAAAGAGAATGAGCTCTTATTGAAAAAGTACTATGAATCAAGGAAACCTTTTAGCTTCACTAACTTCAGGCAAGGAAGTGTAATTAGCTCTTCGGATTCTTCTACAGGCTTTACCGAAAGAACAAAGATTTATAGTTTCCTAAACGATTTTATTAGTAACTGCGTCAATGAAATAGATCCATACACGCTAAAAATGACAGTAAGAAATAGACACAGCGCCCTAAACATGGTCAACATGGATGATGAACGTAAGGACAAGGATAGCGAGGACGATCTCGAAGATGATTCTAGTAATGATCATTTTGGTAGGGCTGCCAATGGTTCTCAGTATTCATCAGAAAGGTTGGAGATACTTCGCTCATGTTCAACAAGATCATATTTCAAATATTATAAAAAGCTGTTGACAGTGGACCTGAAAGATAGCGATATTCTGAAAAGACATAATTTATGGATGCCACTGATTGCCAGAAAATTTAGGTTTCTATTAATATCCAATGCAGAACCAAAGAATGCAAGATTAGCGAGCCCCGTCCCGATACCTATTATATCGCCAGATTTGGATATCTTTGAAAAAAAAACGTGTCCTCTCTTCATCAATGGTACAGACTGTGTTCCCAAGAGTTATGATACTTTTTCAGGTTCTTCAGTAGTCATGTCAATCTTTTCAGAGTATAAATTCCCATCTTTGACATACCATTGTTCCGTTGAATTGAATGATCAATTGTTTATTGTGGGGGGCTTGATGGCGTGCCATCGGTATGATGAAGAAGCAGCTGATTTAAAAGATTTTTATGTTGATGGCATAAAGAATTTGCCGCCGCCGCTATTACCAGATTTAATCAATAATCCATCCATGATTTCTAACCCTCATTTATACTGTTTATCCTTGACTTCTTCTAGACTAACAAGGCCTGAAATTTCAGGTTACATTCCTCCTCCACTGGTGTGTACTCAGGGTTGTAAATTGACGGAAAGGCATATATTCTTTTATGGTGGGTTTGAGATCAAGTCGGAAACGCAAATCGATGACAAGGGAAGATATTTCATAAGAAAAAGAGCTTTTTTGAACAACACTGGTTACATTTTAGACACGGTGACATTCAAATTTTCCAAGATCGAATTGGTAGCTCCTCCGTACCAATTTGCCATCTACAATAATTTCTCACCGAGATTTGGTCATATGCAATCATCAGTTAGTAATTTTAGTAATAGCTTGGCCAACGAAAGCTCGTCGACAAGCACGAAGGGTAGAAGATCGATCAGCCCATATCGCCGGGGTAGCGGAGACTACAAGATCGATGATTTAGTGGGTCCGCCAGGTAGCAAAGATTATTCACCAGGCAATTCCATGTCAAGCGTGACAATCCCAAGGTCTACAGATAGTTTTTCTTCCAAAACTATCAGTACAGCAACACACACTTGTAGTTCTGTTAATACCATTATTATCTTTGGAGGCTATAGTCAGACTGGTGATGATAAATACGAAGCTATGAATGACATGTGGAAGATAAACATCCCGGTAATATCTCGTGGTAAACGTAATTATTACAAATTTGCTGACACGGTAACAGCTACCAAAATTCCTGTTATTGATGATCCAGAACTATGGCCAAGCAGAAGAGCATTTTCAGCATGCTGTGTTCCAGATTGTTTCACACAAGAAGGAGAACCTATTGAAAGAAGGCTTTTGAGAAACTTAAAGAATGACTTTTCCATAGATATGGATATCCAACCAGGCAATAAGCCGTCTCAACCGCTTTTCCCAAACATACCACATTCAAGAAAGGAGAAGAAAAATGGGCGTGATAGTATGCATGCTTCCAGTTCAGGCAATAGTACTAGTGACGACGCCTCGTTCAAGTCTACTAAAAATACGAATTCAAGTCCTTCTACTAGTCCCAAACACACCCCACCGCTAAATGGGCCGAAGAGAGGCACTCCATTTGGGAGAGTAGTTGCATTCCATGGAGGGTCCGATTGCTATAGCGTTTGCTGCGATATGTGGTGGTTCGATTTCGATTCGGAAGTTTGGACGAAAATAGACCTCTATGCTAAAACACAAGAAGAGTCTGATGGTTTGGTACCCATAAAACTCTGTATGGTGGGACACTCTATGACAACGGTGGGTCGTAAGGTGGTGCTTATCGGAGGTCTACGACAAGAAGATGTTGACCGATTGTATACGGATGAAGCTCTTTCCGAAGAAAAAGTTTCAGGTGTTCCGCTCTGTGGCGGTGTAATAAATGTTATAGATTTGGATACACAATGCCTTCAGGGCTGCAAGCTAGTACGACATGAAGGGGACACTAAGGATTCAACCATTATGGACTCTCACCTCGGCGAACCCCATCAAATATTGACTGTGGCAGGCTCAGTAGCACAATGCAAGGGAAGTGTAACCATGGTGGGCGGTGTGGCAGCCGGTCGTCAAGACATCTCAAAATTCTATCTGAGGGGAGCTGTCTTGCAGTTAATCCTTCCAAGTATGAATTTAGCCAACTAATTAATTCCGCGGGGCGACGGGGTTTGGATAACTCCTATGTGACTAAAGGAAAAAGAGAAAATTTTTTCGTGGAACTTGAAAAAAAAAAAAAAAAAGAAAATAGAAAAAGAACCTTCTGAAGACGATAAAATAAAGGTTTGTTCAGTAGTCTATAACCGTCTTTTGTGTTAGTCGGATCATCAAAAGCATATCATCAAGAGGTTGCAGCACGCTTGTTGTTACAAAAGTGAAGTATATAGATTACAGATTGCGCGCAGGTTTAACTTAGACCTAGATTCAACCAATACAAGGAAAACATTTGTTTTTGTTCCATCGCCATCAAGAAAAAAATAACCATAATATAAAACTGTTTAACAAAGGATTTCAGACATAAACTTTCAAAAGAAGCACCTAAGGTTTAAACTATAACTGTATTATTATTTTTAAGGGTTTAGTATTTACATTTCATTTCAAAAAGAAAACAAAGGAAAAAAAAAAACCAAATAATCAAAAAAGAACAGATATGTTAAGTCCTGAACGCAGACCATCCATGGCAGAACGTCGTCCATCATTCTTTAATTATAGCCAGAACGCGAGTCCTTTGGTGGTCCCACACTTAGCTGGGATTGAAGATCCTCTACCGGCTACTACCCCAGATAAAGTAGATGTTTTAATTGTGGGAACAGGTATGGTAGAAAGTGTATTGGCGGCAGCATTGGCCTGGCAAGGTTCTACTGTACTTCACATTGACAAAAATGACTATTATGGAGACACTTCAGCCACATTGACGGTAGACCAAATCAAAAGATGGGTAAACGAAGTCAACGAAGGCTCAGTAAGCTGTTACAAGAACGCAAAACTGTATGTATCCACTCTCATTGGTAGTGGCAAGTATTCGTCGAGGGATTTCGGTATTGACCTTTCTCCAAAGATTCTATTCGCAAAATCGGATTTATTATCGATTTTGATTAAGTCAAGGGTCCATCAATATTTAGAATTCCAGTCGTTATCCAATTTCCATACTTTTGAAAACGACTGTTTCGAAAAATTGACCAACACAAAGCAGGAAATATTCACAGATCAAAATTTGCCATTAATGACTAAAAGGAATTTAATGAGATTCATCAAATTTGTACTCAACTGGGAAGAGCAAACGGATATATGGCAGCCTTACGCAGAAAGAACCATGTCTGATTTTTTAGTGGAAAAGTTCAAATTAGAAAAGCCCCAAGTCTTCGAACTAATTTTTTCGATTGGGTTGTGTTATGATCTTAATGTAAAAGTACCAGAGGCTTTGCAAAGAATACGCCGATACTTGACTAGTTTTGACGTTTATGGACCATTCCCCGCATTGTGTTCCAAATACGGTGGCCCAGGAGAATTGTCGCAAGGATTTTGTAGATCAGCCGCTGTTGGAGGTGCCACTTATAAGCTAAATGAAAAATTAGTGTCTTTTAACCCAACAACCAAAGTAGCCTCATTCCAAGACGGCTCCAAAGTAGAAGTCTCTGAGAAAGTCATAATATCACCTACTCAAGCCCCCAAAGACAGCAAGCATGTTCCACAGCAAGAATACCAAGTTCATCGCCTGACCTGTATAGTTGAAAATCCTTGTACTGAATGGTTCAATGAAGGCGAATCCGCTGCAATGGTTGTTTTCCCCCCAGGATCTTTGAAATCCGGTAATAAGGAAGTAGTTCAAGCTTTTATTCTCGGTGCTGGCAGTGAGATTTGTCCAGAAGGAACCATTGTATGGAATTTATCAACGACAGAACAAGGTCCACGTGCAGAAATGGACATCGACGCCGCTCTGGAAGCTATGGAAATGGCTCTTTTAAGAGAGTCTTCTTCAGGCTTAGAAAATAACGACGAAATTGTTCAACTGACGGGTAATGGTCACACAATAGTAAATTCCGTTAAGCTGGGCCAATCTTTCAAAGAGTATATCCCTCGGGAGAGATTACAGTTTCTGTTCAAGCTTTATTATACTCAGTACACATCCACACCACCCTTCGGCGTAGTCAACTCATCTTTTTTTGACTCAAATCAAGATCTAGAGAAGAAATACATCTCCGGCGCGAGTGACAACGGTGTCATATATACTACGATGCCTTCTGCTGAGATATCATATGATGAAGTTGTAACAGCAGCCAAAGTCCTATATGAAAAGATAGTTGGCAGTGATGATGATTTCTTTGATCTGGATTTTGAAGATGAAGATGAAATACAGGCAGGCGGTGCCGTGAACACAAAACAGTTCGAAAACGCCATTGACGACGACGACGACGACGACGTTATTATGGAAGGTTCCGGGGAATTTGTAGGTGAAATGGAGATATGACGACCAAGGTATATTTTATTTAGTATTTTTTTATCCATATGGAAACGGCGGTTAATATCTTCTTATAAGTTAATGAAATAATATACATAAAAAAACGAAAAAAAAAAAAGAAAATTCTATCAGGTGTATTCGCTCGATCTCTGAGATGTTCCGAGATGAAGAATTGCGTATTTGAAAGGAACTAATGATCGTAGGTGACTTGAAAAATAAAATAAAATGCACAATAAGTAGTAAGACACAGTACAAGATTGCAGAGAAAAAATTATAAAAACTTATTTCCTTGACAACATCCGTACATCTTTTAAATCTTGACATTTGAGCTCCTAATTGTTTTGCTTTTTTGCTGTCATCTTTTAACAAATGGAAATAAACAAACATTACCCGGACAGCTACATTCATCCCAAGCAAGCTTGCAGTTTGCGAAATTTCATTGAATTCTCTACAGGATATTATAAAAGTTGACCCATCTCTTAGTATAAGTTAATAGTTAATCCTTGTTCAATTGTTTTCTCCCATTCAAAACTCTTCACGGAGCAGTCTATTTATCTCACTGTCGAAGAAGTCAAAAACTAGACTATATATTATTAAAAGAAAAAATGTCTGACGTTGAAGAAGTCGTTGAAGTTCAAGAAGAAACTGTTGTTGAACAAACCGCTGAAGTTACCATTGAAGATGCTTTGAAGGTTGTCTTGAGAACCGCTTTGGTTCACGATGGTTTAGCCAGAGGTTTGAGAGAATCTACTAAGGCTTTGACCAGAGGTGAAGCTTTGTTGGTTGTTTTGGTCAGCTCTGTTACCGAAGCTAACATCATCAAGTTAGTTGAAGGTTTGGCCAACGACCCAGAAAACAAGGTCCCATTAATTAAGGTTGCTGACGCCAAGCAATTAGGTGAATGGGCCGGTTTAGGTAAGATTGACCGTGAAGGTAATGCTAGAAAGGTTGTCGGTGCTTCCGTTGTTGTCGTCAAGAACTGGGGTGCTGAAACTGATGAATTATCCATGATCATGGAACATTTCTCCCAACAATAAGTGGATTGATTTTCACATAATATTTTTAAATTAGATCATCTAGTAATATATAGTTAAACCTTTTATTTAGTTGTAAATTATAAGTTAGATAATTATAATTCAACTAATGGATGTCGAATGCAACTTTTTTTCGATTTTATGTTTTGAGTGTTTGTTAAAAGAACAACGGAATATCGTTTGTTGGATATGTGTAGTTGTTTTCTTGATCGCTATCGCTCTTTGCGTCACCTATATCTTCTGGTGGTAATTTTACTTTTTTGCCATTTAATTGCAGTAAGTTCTCATCGGCGCGTTCGTTATTCCCAAATCCAGCGTCATACCTCTTGTTTGCGGTGAATTTCTTGGAATTGTTATAATTACCAAGTTCATTAGTCTCCATCAAAAGCTCTATTTCCGTCTGTGCCACTTCATCAATGGATTCTTTCTCCAACATACAAACCTCAATAACAATACCTGGATAATCCTTTGGTAATTGCAGTTGGCGGACGCCAGTAACCAATCGACTGTTTGACGGCCTTGTGGTGTCTGTAATAATCACATCGTCTGTTTGACTCAAAATGTTTACACTTAATACGCCATGGGCATCCATTCTAAAGAGTACTTTACTTGCAATCTTAGTACTCTTTCTAATCTTATCAAATGAAGTAAAATCAAAAAACCCAATTACAGCGGACCCGTCTAATACAGTTGTGGAATCGCCATCAAAAACTTGTAATTTTTCCAGTATAGACCTGTTGCTTGGTAATTTTATCTTTGAAAAGCCTAGCTGTGATTTGGATATTAATGCGAATACGTTCTCGTCGTTTGCGTCAGTCTTTGCATAAACATAACATTCTTTGCAACCAATTTCTTTCAAGTCTTTCAACGCTGAATAAAGGGCTTCACCTTTGATTATTGCTTCAAAGCTTATTCTTTCTCTATCAAGTTCTAATCCATTTGTATCAAAATCCTTTATCAGGTAGGTAGAATACTCTACTCTCTCAGATATGAATGAATCCTCAAAAATCAGCACGAATGGGGATCCATGTCCGTCGTACGATAAAGTACACTCTACAATATCATCTGTGTTTCTATTCATCACACTAACGCTGTCTAAAATATGATTTATTTTCACACACAGTTTCATGTGATCTTCAGTTTCATTCCTATAGGAGTAAGACATAAACAACTCTCGGGATAGTAGTAATTGGATTTTTATAACATGGTTATTCTCCCTGACAAATGACAGGCCATCTGCATCAATGAATATAAGTACATCGTCTTTCGCACCAAAAGGTGTAAGGCAATTCAAAGCTGTTGTAATATGTTCTAAATGGACGGTTGAAGCCGAAAACTTGGTAGCTAGTTCGTTGTTGATTCGCATGGTTTTACGCCTTTCTCGAGTTTGTTGATTATCTATTCTTTCCTCTTATTACCGAGCCGATTTAGGTGATGCAATTTTTACTTGCAGTGCCAGTTTCGTTACGCGTCTCAACCATCTATTGTATGTAAAAAAACTCCAGTAGGAAGTTCTAAATTACATCATAAAAAATCTATACTCAAATATATAGTTCTAGTATATACTACTTTGTCAATTTCATCAACTAGAGGAAATGTTAAAACGATGTCTTAAACAATATCTCTTCTTTGGCCTAACACAACGCCTTCACTGCCCTGAGATGCACCTTTCATATAGCCATACTCAAAGGTGCTCCATCCAGTACTGCCTTGTAGATGTTGTGGTTTAGATTTGACTGGTGGTCTTGGCTTCTTCGTCGATAGTTGTGGTCCTAACACTGGAAACCTGTCTGGATGTTTCTTGTTAGCGTACCGAGATAAAGATTTTAACGTTTGGTAAACGATGGCCGGATCCTTCTCTTCATATAAATCCACCGTCTGAAATAATTCGTCTTCAGGCACACCGTATGCCCTTGCAAACGATAGAAATTGGGAAATTTGGTCCATTTGAACAAACGGCATTTTAGAGTTCTTCGAATTGATGTGGTTCGCTTCCTTTGTGTCTGCTTCATACAATATGTTCGCTAACTTACAAAGAACTGTCCCATCTTTCAGGCACTGCAGTAAATCATCAGGGGGGGCTGCCTCTGCTAGCACTGATTCGAATACCCATTTTTTAATATGTTGGACTGCTTCAGGTGAGAACTTGCTTTGCCTTAGTTGCCTCAAATCTTCATCTAAAGAAGTGACGTCTGCTTTTTTATCATAACTCATTGGCAAGTATTTTTTTGTACGCCCACCATCACAATATCTCCTTTTCATTCATTACTCATTGCATTGCGCTACTATTTCTATTTGAGTTTCTTTTGGAACTCCGTTGGTACCTTACAGAACGTGGTGAGTGGGTGGTTTGCCGATAATTATAGTGGTAATATATACTATGAAGAAAGAATATATAAAACCGATCTGAAAGTTGTTCTGTGACCGTTATAGGATAATAGTTGTAAGTTTATGGGCCTTTATCAGAGCTGTGATAGTAGAGGGAAGGCCGGCTGTAAAAGCTAAAGATATTAAAATTTATTTTTTGTGCCCGAATTACTGACACCTCTGAAAATTAATAAATGTCAATAATATAAAATGGTAATGAAAGAATATTAGGACGGTTTTCAAAGGTCTTTCGTAATCAAAAATGCGGATTGAGTGATAATGCTGCCTATTGATATACTCCTTCGTTGTTCTTTCGTTTTAACTATATGGATCCATCAGACACATGCTATTTCCATTAATAGCTCAACCTTTCAGGTTTCAAACTCGTTTACACTACTAAATAATGCGTCACAACTATTTTCGGAGCCCTTTGATATATCCACTAAGGAGTACCTGAAGACTTCAGCTTTATTGACTTGTGTAAGAAATTCACAATTTTCTGCATCGTATTTTGAAGCTGCTTTCTTTCCCCTAAATAATACTATATTCTTTGATATTGAAGCACAAACAATTATGAATGAGAACATAACCATAAAAGCAGAGCTCGTAACATACGGTCTCAATGTTTATACCAACACTTTTGATTTATGTGGGATACAAGATAATTTGTTATGCCCATTAAAGCCCGGAAATATAGAACTTATTGGAAGCTATCAATTGGAAAGCACAATGACGAGCCAAATTCCGGCTATAGCATATAATATCCCTGATTTGGATGCGTATATCGTGGTGTCCGCATACTCCGCTTCTGATACAGAATTAGCTAAACCGCTAGCTTGTGTCCAAGTTATATTAACTAACGGCAAAACCGTCCAAACACAATACTTGTCCTGGATTCTGGTGGCATTAACTATTTTTGGGGTAGTATTTTCAATAATTTATTCTTTGCAAGGGTATACAGCCACTTCAACGCGTTTAGCGTCTTATTCGATATCGTTGGTTTTATATTTCCAAAATTTGGCAATCCTGTCTATGATTAGTGTGTCATTTCTACCACCCATTGTTGCCGCATGGACCCAAAACTTCCAATGGTCGATGGGTATAATCAAAGTAAATTTTATGCAGCGCTTATTTGACTGGTATATTATGGCTACGTCGGGTTCCCCTACAGTTGTATATCACAATAAGGACATCCTATCAATTAGTGTTCAAAAAAGAGAGTGGGATATCAGTAGCAAGACTGTATCCGCTTCAAGCAACTTGAATGGCATTGAAAGTTCTCAAAGGGACACATTGCTATATACTTCAAACTTGAAAAATTCAAAGAATTATCTGTCAAAAATTCTAGTTCTAAGAGGCATTGAAAGAGTATCTTATAAGGCCGGGATTGAATCGTCGAATTTCTTCTTGACAGGATTTTCATTTTTTATAATCTTTATTATTATGATAATAATAGGATTTACTACGTTCAAGTTATCTTTGAAACTACTGCGGAAGTTTGAAATCAAAACTACAAGGTATTTAAATTTCCACATCAATTACAGCCCACTCTTTCAAGGGACATTATATCGAGTAATTTTCATAATCTACCCTCAAATATCGCTTTTAGCGCTTTGGGAATTTACCCAGAAAGACTCAATAGCGGCCTTGATGGAAGCGATTGTTGTTTTTCTTTTGACAACAACTTTGCTGTCATCTGCAGGTGTAAGAATATGGAGACAGATGCACAAATCCAAAAAGTTTTTCAGCCACTCAAGCTATTTACTCTTCGGCGACTCAAAATTTTTAAACAAGTTTGGCTTCCTTTATTCTCAATACAGTTCTTCAAAAGTATGGTGGCTTATGGTTACGTTAGCATACATGCTTATTAGATCTGTTTTAGTTGGAGCTCTACAAACTCATGGAAAATCCCAGTCTGTGGGAATCTTCTTAACTGAGGCTATTTATCTCATATTTTTGTGTTGGGTGCGACCTTATATGGACAAGATAACCAATATCTTCAATATCAGTATCCATTCATTAAACTTAGTAAACGCGTTCTTTTTCCTATTTTTCAGTAATTTGTTCCAGCAGCTTATTGCCGTTTCCTCCTTTATGGGAATAATTTTCTTCTTTTTGAATGCTTTGTTTGCTCTATATCTTTGCATTTTCATTCTGGTGGGAAATTCTATGGCAATATACTACAAGCATCCTGACACGAGGTACAAGCCTATTGATGACCAAAGACGATCCTTCCTGAAAAATGAAATGGACGAAGATGCTGCTTATAGATTAGTGCCAGAATTACACGACATGAAAAATGCTGTTCTTGAATGCAACGGCACTCAAAAACCGCAAATCAACAAGATCGATCTTTGTAAACATAGCTCGAACAATGAGTATCTGTACATGTGAGAAAGTAGAAAAACAACTTTAATATCTTTTATATCTTATTACTTTTTTTTCTATAATTTTTCAGCCGATTCTATATTTTCAATTTTTACTTTAAAGGCTACAAGACTATCTCGGAACCAAATATTATATCCGGATTATCTCCAACGAAACATACATAATACTATGTTGCACATACGAAAGAAATTATACTTAAAGGAAAGTTGACCGAAGCACATAGGGTGCATGAAATACCACTTCTCACTTTGCATTAATATTAATTCAGCTGCATCATGTATTTAAATGGTACCCCATCACCGACAATGAACAGCATTGGTAAAAAGAGAAATAGGCTTTCCTTCGTTTGTCAAGCCTGCAGAAAAGCCAAAACCAAGTGTGATCAGGAGAAACCTCGATGTGGCAGATGTACCAAACAAAACTTGTTTTGTATATACGATGTTGCCAGACAAAAGGCCCCCAGAAACCCAAATAAAGATGCTACCATAGCGAGATTGAAAAAGGAGATTCGTTATTGGAGAAACAAAACCGTGGATTTGACACAAGAGAAGAAGGATTTCTACACCGCAATGAACAGATCAACCGATGATCCGAACAATGTTAAGAGGACAAATAAAAGCTCCCAAAACAACACCTTTCCAATAAGTCTATATAAGACCCATCCGAGATTGATTATGACCAAGGTAATGAAAAGGGAGATCAACCCTTTGTCAGAGAAATATTTGATATTTCAAGATACCTTTCTTAAGACCTTGATTGCTTCTGTACTTTTGAATTCGTCCAGAAATTCCATGATTCCTGCCTTAAATGCTGATATCAGCAGCTCAAGGACACAACCATGCGTGAGAAATAATGTAGTAAAGATGAGAGATGTTCTTTTGAAAAACTCGAAGTACGAATCACAAAGAAAGTCCATCAACCAGTTTACTGATAGGCTTTTACAGAAAAAGAACCCAGAAGAACAGGCTGCCATAAATAATGTGATTTCTTTGCTCTACAGTAACAGAGAATCATCATATCTGGAGGATACATGCTCTTCCGAAAACGATTATTCTGATTTATTGAAGAACTACATCAACGAAATCGAAAAGATAGTCCCCCCAAAGGCCATTACAGAATTATACGTTTCTCATTTTTTTGAGCATATTTACCACTTAATACCTTTTGCAAACAAAGAGATGTTTGAAGAGTCTATTCATATAACTGTACAGTACGATGAATTCGGAAAGGTACGGTTGTCCATGGGAACAACTCTCCTGCGAAATAAAATGGAAAATCTATGCATTTTACTATTAATATTGAGAATCTCGTACATCTCTTTAAATTTTATAGAAGAAAAGATTGAAGATTACAGCCCGTATATCACTAAAGAAATGTTAGATCAATATCCCATGCAAAGCGAAATAATTTTCTTAGCGCAGCAGATACTTGCGTCTGAAAACTGGTGTGCGTGTGCTAATGAAAACACTATTTCATGCTTACTTTTTATTTGGTCGGCATTTGTTTTCTCCCCCACCGAGGGTGACTTTTTATTAGAGCAACCATCCGATATTATTATCAACCTTGTAATTATAATAGGGACGTCCATTGGATTACACCGTGATCCGTCTGACTTTCCAGCCTTGAATCACCCCGAAGTCTCAGACAAAAGGCTGTTAAACTTAAGAAGAATACAATGGCTATCGATTATTTCAATGGCATCTTTAGAATCGAGTTTGAAAGGTAGGCTATTGGTATCCCCCCTTTCTATGATCGATCTTTTCATAAATGTTCGAGACCCTGATTGTGTAGAAGTCTATAAAAAAAGAGTCAAGAAGGATTTAACAGGTTCTGAATCAGATGAACAGCTGCTAGAAATTCATGAAATATTTTTCTACCGAGCTCAGTTGGCATTATTCTTGTCTGATTTGAACAATATAACTATATCATACAGTGGTTCAGTCCCAATGGATACGTTAGAAACCTTGCGTATTAAAGCCAATGAGCTGTTAAGGAATAAATTTCAATTAAGAAATGTGGATATAAATATCTCTGATGAAGAAAGGACGTTTCAGAAGCTGAGCTTTAATTCAGTTTTGAACTCCATAAGTCTGTCAGGTCAAATTTTAGGCAAATTAATGATGCTAAGAGCTTCAATAGCCTTGATGTTATATTTCGAAACACTTGCGATGGAAAGAAGCGAATGTTTGCCTTTCTTTTACAAGTATTTTTTCCAGTGTTGTGCAGATACCATTTCGTTAATGAGATTTTTTTTGTTATATTTCAATGGTAGCTATGAGAAAGTTCTTTCTTCTCTAGTGTGCTGTATCACCACAAAAGTTATACAAGTTGCAGTTCCCACCACAATGTTTACCCTTTTAGTGATCATCATGAGAACGGAATTGGCCAAAAATATGCTATTGATAAAATGTAACGAATGCAATGCCCGAGGAGACACTAACAGCCTCCCAGAAATCAAGGAAAAAATCAGATTCTTAGATATTATTAAGGACAACTTTGAGAAACTTTTATTGGAGGTATATCTTCTTGCCTCCCAACACCTAAGGTTCAAATACTTTTACATTTTCAAAATGCTGACCTTATTTGATGTGTTCATCCAACGGTTAAGGAAAGGCCAGTTATTTTCGGGTTTGTTTATAAAAGTGGAAAAAGATCAAACTACGAAAAAAATTGCCACAATGCTGGAGTTGACACTTGGTATAAGTTTGGACAAGTCTGACCATTTAATTGATAGATTAAAGGGCAAAAATCCTACCGTTAACTTCGACCTTAAGCAATTAAACCAAATTCTCAGCGAGTTTGATAAAATAAGAAACATTGGCCCTACTGACCCACATAATTCTCTTAATACATCAAAGCCGAATATAAAGGACAATACTCCCACAATAGAGCTGTTACTCAACTCTACAATGGAGAAACATAGCAGTACACAATCCTCAAACTATTTAAAAGAAGCCGTTACCTTAGGTGATACTTCAACTCATATGCAGGCGCACAATAACGGTAACCACTGTGACGGCGAAAAAATACCATCTCTAAACTATTCGAGTGAAAGCAGTTGTGCCGCCCCTAACCTAAATTTTATTGCAGGAAACAATGACTACAGTGCCAGTGATGCCAACGCTAATAATACCAATGCTGATAGTGACAACGGTAAATCCTCTAGCAATTCCAAGAGGCAGTTCGACCCTCCTATGTCTTCTTTGGATGTATTAATGGATGTTCCAGACATCTTTGGCAGTCTTGATTTCTTTGATTATGACCTTCTTTTTCAGAATGACTAGAGAATACTACGGATATTGGTCAACCACATATTTGATTTAAAAAAAAAAAAAAAGCTTTCTGTATTAGAACATCATTAGTTTCGGTACAACGTAATAACTCAAACAAATTTACTGTATTGTGAAGAACGCGGACGATTAAATTTTTATTTCATTTCTTCCACTGCTTTTCTAAAGCAACAAACTGGTAAGTTTCTTTATAGAAATAAAATTTTGCAGAGTTCTAGCGCGCTACAAGAGCGATATTCCTTAGCCTGTTTTCAATGAAATGTCTCTCAGTTCCTCTACGATCATGATCTATTTTTATTAGCGCATATTAGTACCGATATTTCTTCACCAGGTGGTGTTACTTCTTCAATGACAGCAAACGAGGGATGGGCAATGGTGGTCAGCCTTTACTATAAGTTGCTCGGATTGGTACCAAAACGAAAGCCATTAGTATATAAGCAGGATTTCGAAAGCAGGTTATTTCCAAGGACTTTTTTAACCTATTGATGGAAATTTCTGTATACATTCAGAGCATCATGTAGAATAAGATTTCCAACTTTGGCGCCGGTCATCAATAGAACATTAATGAATCTTTAATGACTTCAAATCCCTCATTTCCTCCTTCAAGGGCTTTGCAGTTAGGCGTATCGAAAGGTCAAACCCATGAATAAGCAATGAACGGGATATTGTATAAGAATCAAAAAGACTAAAAACGTGAATATGTAGTACTGAATTAGCGATATTTATTAGTATCGACAAACAAAAGTATAAAGTATAAAGTAAGTACTTTATAATTGTAATTTTAATATTAATTCCGGCTTCCCCTCTTAGTCTGTATAAGCAGATTTCGCGCGTAATGCGGGACCGTACTTATAAAGTACGAATGGGATAGCAGCTAGAGCCAAAGTGAAAAATCCCACCAAGCTGGAGCCCCATGCAACTGGATAATTCTTAGTAGCTAATTTGTCATACATTGCTTTACCGAACAATGGGAAAGCACAAGCAAATACAGCACGACAGAAACTATTGCCAGCAAATACGGATGCGACGTATTTTGGATAGCAAGTTGCCAAATATGCAAAAGTAGCCTGGAATATATTGAAGACAGCTATAACGAAAAAAACCTCTGAAATAATCGGTAGGATCCAATGTACTTTAGCAGTCCAGCCAAATAAAAACAAAGATAACGGTAGACACCAACACACAGACATTGCTACAATCAAAAACGCTTCCGGGGTGAAAGTGCCGTTTTTAAAACGTGGTACAATGATTCTCATACTCAAAATAGCAAATAAAATGTAAGCAAACACACAACCAACACAAAAGCCCATATACGCCACGCCTACTTCAACCAAAGTGAAATTGTAGATTCCGATAAATACGATGGGGAAAGCTTCAAAGAACAAGTAGAAACAACCGTAAGCGACTGCGATATAGAGATCGAAAGCCAGCAAAGCAGGTTCCTTGGCGATCATCTTGAAAGGTCTGTATAGTGTATTGATCATGAAGGTTTTTGCGTCAACTTGTCTATCCAGTCTATCCTGTAGAGTGTAGTATCTATCGTCACCAGTTTCCTTTCTCAACTTTAAGGCACGACGATGCAAGATGTTATAATGCTGCGTTTCAGGAAAGAAAAACACCAACACGATTAAAGTAGCAGCGCTTAACCACATTAACAACCAAAAGATGTATCTCCAATTTTTAGCGTCGATCATAGCAGCACCTAATAGGGGAGCCAAGACTGGCGCGGCAACGGCACCGGCTGACCACATACCCAAGACCAATGGAACTATTTCTGGCGAGATGATATCTGCCACCGTACCACCACCGGTAGCCAAAGACGGACTGCATAATATACCACTGATGAATCGCATCACGATCAAGCCGCCTATGTTATGCACAGTGGCACAACCGATTTGAAAGATCGTGAAGAAGAACAAAGTTATCATATAGATATAGAGGCGCCCATACCGGGCAATCTCTGACAGCGGTGAGAATATGATGGGGCCCAACCCATAACCAAGGACGTACATGGAAAGATTTAGGGTCGCCACTACGTGACCTACATTAAATTCTGATTGAATAGCCTCTTGACCAGGGGTGTAAATGGATGACCCCATGTAAGTGACGCAAGTAAGTACCATGATCTGCGCCACCACCACTGATTTCTTGAGAAGCGGCCAATTTTGTGGGTTTTCAGGGTCAGCTGGACCATTCCAATCGACTAGAAAGGCATCGCTTTCCTTTGTTTGTGAGTTAGCACCTGAACTGGTGGAGGATTCGGAGCCGGACGTGCCGGGGTCTGATTCTATATCGTACTCAGGTTTAGTAACCTTTGTATCAGTGGATTCGGGTTGATCGACTTCACCCTCACGGGCACTTTGTAGAGTTTCCGTATTGGAAACTACACCTAAGTACTCTAAGAGATCGACGAAAACGGTGTGTTTGTAGCTCGCAGCATATACCATAGCGAGAATTGTTGTTAAGGAGATGAGTCTGGCTTATTTCTCCAACAAGACCAATACAGTAGGAAGGATGTACTTACTCTTCCCTATAAAAAGCCGCTTATATACTGATTTTTCTACTTTCTTGTTTTACACTTGTATTTTTGCCAATTAGTCAGATATGGGAATCCAACGTGTGGCATCATACCCGCGTGTATGGAATCATGAACACCTCTCACATCGTTATCGTTTCTTACCTAAGCAAGATATCCTTTATTTTCTTTCCCCATTTTCTCTATGCTTCTTTACATTTTGCTTCACAGCCTTTCTCGGATAAACGTTTTTGCGGGACCGCACAGAGGAACCGCACAGAAACCGCGCAGAGCGACCGCACTTTGACTTAGTAATCATCATTACAGGGCAAAGTAGACTAATTTAAAAAAATAAAAAAAGAGAGAACCTTAAAAAAAAGTTCGACTAACGAAGGGCCCTCATCCGTGTATATCCGCGGGCAAGCAGAAACAAACGCGATATCCGTGGAGCTCAGTCCTTTGGGTTCTGAATATAATGCGAACAGCTAGTGCTCCCTTCGTTCTTTTTTTGTTATATTTTTTACTAGCGTTGCAGTGACTGAAATTTCCCGTGCGGTTGCCCCTCCACCAACCTAGAGTAATGGCCATCGTACCCGCATTTTGCCACTCGCCGCTGACCCTCTTTTAACCTTGGGGCCGTTAGTTTTTTGATTTCTAGTTTCTTCGTAATACAATAATAGGCTTCGTTTGTATTTGAAGTGCATTCTATGGGAATATCACTTACAACGAAACAATTCGCCGCCCCTCCAAACCGGTGGCAAAAATAAGAACTCCAGTAGTATTAGAAGAACTAGAGGAATATATATATATATATCGAATTATCGGTTCAGAGTTTTCAAGCAACTAAGCCGTTGCAGCAACCACGTAACAAGAACCTCATTATACAGCAATGACCTCAATCGGTACCGGTTACGATCTTTCGAACAGTGTTTTCTCCCCTGACGGTAGGAATTTCCAAGTGGAGTATGCTGTCAAAGCCGTCGAGAATGGTACTACGTCAATTGGTATCAAGTGTGACGATGGTGTAGTGTTTGCCGTAGAAAAGCTGATTACTTCCAAGCTATTGGTTCCGCAGAAAAATACCAAGATCCAAGTTGTAGATCGCCATATTGGTTGCGTTTACTCGGGCTTGATCCCTGATGGTAGACATCTGGTCAATCGGGGTCGTGAAGAAGCCGCCAGTTTCAAGAAGCTGTACAAAACGCCCATTCCCATTCCTGCATTTGCTGACCGTTTGGGCCAATACGTGCAAGCGCACACTTTATACAATAGTGTTAGACCATTCGGGGTAAGTACCATATTTGGTGGTGTAGATAAAGATGGCGCCCACCTTTACATGTTGGAGCCAAGCGGCTCGTATTGGGGGTATAAAGGTGCTGCCACAGGGAAGGGCAGGCAATCTGCAAAGGCTGAACTGGAAAAGCTAGTCGATCAACACACGGAGGCGCTTACAGCGAGGGAAGCTGTTAAGCAAGCTGCAAGAATCATCTATTTGGCACACGAAGACAACAAGGAAAAGGACTTTGAATTGGAAGTAAGTTGGTGTTCGCTATCGGAAACAAACGGTCTCCACAAGTTTGTTAAGGGCGATTTGCTACAAGAAGCCATTGATTTTGCTCAAAAGGAGCTCAACGGCGACGACGATGACGACAACGACGATAGCGATAATGTCATGTCCAGTGATGATGAAAACGCACCAGCGGCTACAGACGCTAATGCTAACGCGAACGCTGCCACTGACCAAGAGGGTGACATTCACCTAGAATAAGAGCCGTTTCAGGAAAACAACATATAAAAGAAGAGTAGAAAAAATAGTGTGAACTCAAATGCAAAACGAAGAAAACTAGGCTCATGTAGAACCTTACCTTTTACATTTTACGTAACTAGATAAACTTATCATCATTTTACCATTACTATTATTATTATTATTGATTTTTGCTCAAGCGGATTACCCGCTAGGAAGTTTTTTCAATGGGCAAAACTAGTAAAAAAAAATTTTCTCGTTTTGCCCAAGGTATAATATGAAGTTTGCATCTCCATTAAAGCTTATACTATCTTGACAGTATACATCTCAAAAGAGTTAAGCATATTCACAATGGCTACCGAAACGTTTGAAGATATTAAGCTAGAAGACATTCCCGTCGATGACATTGATTTTTCCGATTTAGAAAAACAGTTCCAAGTTACTGAAGAATTCAATTTCGATCAATACATCGTGGTTAATGGTGCTCCAGTCATTCCATCTTCCAAAGTTCCTGTTTTGAAAAAGGCGTTGAACTCTTTGTTCTCCAAGGCCGGTAAAGTGGTTGACATGGACTTCCCAATTGACGAAGCCACCGGTAAAACCAAGGGCTTTCTTTTCGTGGAATGTGGATCTGTTAACGACGCCAAGAAAATTATCAAGAGCTTCCATGGTAAAAGATTAGATTTGAAACATCGTTTGTTTCTCTACACCATGAAGGATGTTGAAAGATACAACTCCGACGATTTCGAAACCGAGTTCAAAGAACCAGAAATGCCATCTTTCGTTCCATCCAGCTCTTTGAAATCCTGGTTGTTGGACGACAAGGTAAGAGACCAATTCGTATTGCAAGATGATGTCAAAACTAGTGTTTTCTGGAACTCCATGTTCAATGAAGAGGATTCTCTAGTGGAATCCAGAGAAAATTGGTCTACTAACTATGTTAGATTCTCTCCAAAGGGTACTTACTTGTTTTCTTACCACCAACAAGGTGTGACTGCATGGGGTGGTCCAAATTTTGACCGTTTGAGAAGATTTTATCATCCAGATGTAAGAAATTCTTCTGTTTCTCCAAACGAAAAGTACTTAGTCACGTTCTCCACTGATCCAATCATGGTTGAAGAAGGAAACGAATTTTCTCCATTTACCAAGAAAAATGAAGGTCATCAACTGTGTATCTGGGATATTGCAACCGGTTTGTTGATGGCAACTTTCCCAGTGATCCAGAGCGAATATTTGAAATGGCCTTTGGTCAGATGGTCTTATAACGATAAGTACTGTGCTCGTATGGTCGGAGACAGCTTGATTGTACATGACGCCACCAAGAACTTCATGCCATTAGAAGCTAAGCCTTTGAAAACCTCGGGTATTAGAGATTTCTCTTTTGCTCCAGAAGGTGTCAAATTACAACCGTTCAGAAACGGTGACGAACCTTCCGTTCTGTTAGCCTACTGGACTCCCGAAACCAACAACTCTGCTTGTACTGCCACCATTGTTGAAGTTCCCCGCGGTAGAGTCTTAAAGACCGTTAATTTGGTTCAAGTCTCTAACGTTACTTTGCACTGGCAAAACCAAGCCGAGTTCCTGTGCTTCAATGTGGAACGTCATACTAAATCTGGTAAGACTCAATTCAGTAACTTACAAATTTGTAGACTAACTGAGAGAGATATCCCAGTCGAAAAGGTTGAATTGAAGGATAGTGTCTTTGAATTTGCGTGGGAACCTCGTGGAAATAGATTTGTTACAATTTCTATTCATGAAGTCGTTGATATGAATTATGCCATTCCAGCAAATACAATTAGATTCTATGCTCCAGAAGCTAAAGAAAAGACAGCCAAGAACGTTATCAAGAGATGGAACTTGGTTAAAGAAGTTCCAAAAACTTTTGCAAATACCATTTCTTGGTCCCCAGCTGGTAGATTCGTTGTTGTCGGTGCTTTGGTCGGACCAAACATGCGTAGATCTGACTTACAATTCTACGATATGGACTACCCAGGTGAAAAGAACATCAATGACAACGACGACGTTTCTGCTTCTTTGAAAGACGTCGGCCACCCCACCTACTCAGCAGCCACCAACATCACTTGGGACCCATCTGGTAGATATGTTACCGCTTGGTCCAGTTCTTTAAAGCACAAGGTCGAACATGGTTACAAAATTTTCAACGTTGCAGGTAACTTGGTTAAAGAAGATGTCATCGGTGGATTTAAGAACTTCGCCTGGAGACCTAGACCAGTCTCTATTTTGCCTAATGCTGAAAAGAAGAAGGTTAGAAAGAATTTGAAAGAATGGTCTGCCCAATTCGAAGAACAAGATGCAATGGAAGCTGACACTGCTATGAGAGATTTGATCTTGCACCAACGTGAATTATTGAAACAATGGAACGAATATAGAGAAAAGATTGGACAAGAAATGGAAAAATCCATGAACTTCAAGATCTTTGACGTCCAACCAGAAAATTCCAGCGATGATTTCATCACCATCGAAGAAGTTGTTGAAGAAGTCATTGAAGAAACCAAAGAAAAGGTCGAATAGACATCGCCAAACTCCCAAGCTTCTATGTACTTTAATAAAATTTCTTTAGTATAAATATCTGAATCACTCTATAATATTCATGAATACTACAATAGGCGCTATTATTCTCACAATCTGCAGGGGTAGTACCATTCGTGGTAGATGACAAAAGGGTCCTGCGGCCTTTTCTAACACACATTTCTTTTTCGACTGTCCGAGAATTTCTTTTTACTGGGCATATTTTTTCCTCTTTTCTTTTTGTTGTAGGCATTATGAAGAAAAAAGACTGTACTTGTAGAGGAAATATTTCAATTTAATCTGGAAACCAGTGCGAAAAAGATTTTGGCTAGAAAGAAGCGCATAATCAAGATAGAGTAGGGTTGTTGCTATTATTTGCTGTTATTTACTGGTCTTAGCACAATTCACAGTCTATTTCCCATTTACTTTTTGGATTTTTTGATCGTTCTTCTCTATTTGTGTTGTACTAGCGCTTTCTAGCATTGGGACCTTTTTAATATTACTACCATTTCATCGAAATATAAACTTAATTATCGTTATGTCTACCCTTTTTTTGATAGGAATGCATGAGATTGAAAAATCCGAAACAATTGCACGGAATGAGGACTTGTTTGATAGAATAGTTGAGCTTCAAGATTTGGACTCTTTAATGGTCAATTTGTATAGGGACAGGGTTTCGCCTTTCCCTAATGCTCATAATTTTGAGACTGGCGTGTCCTTAGTTCTGTATGATCCTTCTAAACTCCAATTACCTGTGCGGCAATTGAATGTTTTGTTCAAGCGATTTTTCCCATCTTTTAATATTAGCGGAATAGATCATACACATGAGGAGAACCTACTGCCTCTTAAAAGCGTCGGGCGTGAAAACAGAATCTGTAGTAACAGGATAACAAGGATCAACCATTGGATGTATCATCATCATGACGATACTTCAGACGGTTTTACCAAAGCAAATTTCAGTACGGTCAATGAAAATTTCCTGCCAACTCAAGCATGCCAAGCAAATATTTATACATTATTATTGCATCTGAATTATTCCAAGACACAGCATTTACAAAAGGCATCTGTGCCAAGGTTGATACGGAACATCGAGTTCACGTCTTTCTTATCGGAGCCAATAGAAAAACTTTCCCAGGACGATTCGTACTACTTGAACATTTTATCGACTTGGAAGTTTTGTGCTTTATCGTTAAGCACTCAAGAATTGATTTGGTGCGGGTTCACACTTATCAAAAAGTTATCTAAGGATGCAAACGTACTCATTGCAGATAACAAGCTTCTGCTATTACTATTTACTTTAGAGTCGTCCTACCACCAAGTTAACAAATTCCATAATTTTAGGCATGCCATTGATGTCATGCAAGCCACATGGCAATTGTGTACATACCTTCTTCCGGATAACCCTGTGCAGACGTTGCTATTGTGCATGGCTGCCATTGGTCATGATGTTGGTCATCCAGGGACAAATAACCAGTTATTGAGCAACTGTGAATCGGAGGTTGCCGAAAGTTTCAAAAACATCTCCATCTTGGAAAATTTTCATAGGGAATTATTTCAACAATTATTATCAGATCACTGGCCTCAACTGTTAGCTATTTCGAAGAAACAATTTGATTTCATCTCCGAGGCCATTTTAGCTACTGATATGGCATTGCATTCTAAATATGAGGATAGAATAACGCACGAAAAGCCAATGAAACAAGTCACCTTAATTTCTTTAATAATCAAAGCTGCCGACATATCCAATGTGACAAGACCATTGTCTATATCAGCACGTTGGGCATACCTAATCACTTTAGAGTTCGGTGACTGCGCTCTTTTAGAAACATTTCATAAAGATCATCGTCCAGAGCAGGATTGCTTTGGTGATTCATATAAGAACATTGATACTGCAGAAGAAGATTTGGACTCCATTCAAAATATATTGACGAGCGTGACTAATCCTGATGACATTATTAAAGAACACCCGTATATTCCTAATGGCCAAATATTCTTCATTAATACGTTCGCTGAAGTATTTTTTAATGCATTAAGTCAAAAATTTCCAAATTTGAAATTTTTAAGCGAAAACGTTGAAACCAATAAAGAGTACTGGATGAAACACACAAACAAGAAACAAAAATAGCAAGTGCATCGAAACTTCTTGTATCGCTCATCATCCATTGTATAAACATATATATATATATAAACATTTCTATTATTATATTTCATTTTGTGAAGTATTTGTGCTAAAATTCATTACCCATTTCTTTTTTGGTTTTTCGTTGGCGTAGATTCCGTAAGTATCTGACTTTTATAGTTTGGTTGTTTTAGCTTTCCGTACTACATAGATGACACCAGATTTTTTATCTTGACCAAGTTTAAACTTTCAAAGTTTAGTTAAGGCTTTATTTGAACTTAAATAAAGTATATATTTTGACACCGTCTAAGACGAGCCTTAAATAGTAAGATGGACAGAATAAATTACAATATATCAAGCTCCATCGAAAAAAGTTATTAAAATTACAAACTAAATGAGATATAGTCTTTGTGTTGGTATATGCAAAATAAGTAAGAAAAAAATTAAATTTTTATGCAACTTCAAAATAGTAGCCAAAGATTATCAACCATAATGTGTCAGATTTAATAAGCAGATCTATCAATTAAATCACGTTCTTTGTAATCCAGAACTATTCCAAAAGCCTTCAATAGTTTTCTCCTCGCTCCCAATGCGAGAACGCCTTTGTTTTCTAAAGTTTCGTCATCTAAATAAATCAATTCAATCCATGGGGTCCCACTTAAGGCATCTGAGTATTTGTGTAACCTTAACGATTTCAACCACATGGGTATATTTTTTAATAACTTTGGGTCGGTTAAACTCTTTGGATTCATTGAAGAATTACTCGATAATGGTGTGTTTCCGTTAGATGGTGTGGATGCCGGTGTAGTGCTTGTAGCACCAGTACCGACATTGAGGTGGTCATTGGTAGTGTTGAACATATTTTGATTGGACTTACTCAATGTTTCAGTTCCTGATGATCTTGGACTGTTAGGAAAATATGAGGTCGAATTATGCAGAGGATGATGCAATGAATGATGGTGGTGGGAGTTGTACTCATTCGCCATGGTTGACCTTTTCTTTGGCTGAAAGTAAGAATGGGAAGTTGAAAGAGAGTGCGAGACGTAAGTGGAGTTATCTGACGGTAACTTTTTGTATTTGGCACTGTTACCATCGAATTGCTTTTGAACTGGAATGAGATTTGGATTCGTATTGGAATGAGGTTCTGCCGATTTGGACCTTTGACTGGGGTCGGTGATGTTATCGTAAATAGGTTGCGCAATCGGTATTGAATGTGGTTGAGGTGTCCAATTCTGATACAGCAAATTATCGGCATTCTCCGAGGCATTGGTAATTGGACTTGAAGAAAACACAGAATCGATATTCAAAACCTGTGTGTCATCCCTGTTAGGTATTGGGGATGCAATGGCAGGAAGCTGCGATGAGATATAGGAGCTGTTTGTTAAAGTGTCTAGCTTCAATTTAGTGTATTTCAAAACATCGTCATGCAAAACAGAGATGATATTGTCCATTACAGTGTTTTGCTGGTTACTGTTCAGCATTGATATCCAAGAGCACAACTGGTTGATATCTTGGCTAAAATTTATGGCTATCTTCGAATCATTTTTTTGTGGTGGAGGTTGAGCTTGCTGTTGCTGTTGACGTGATTGCGGTAAGGGCAATGAGCTATTTTGCGAAGGGAGACCCAAAATATTATTTGAAGACCTCTGGAAGGAATCCAAGTACATCGACGTTGAAGATAAAGTTGACTGTAATGCCTTTGGTGATTGCATCATGGGGGAAACGATAGCAGAACCAGCTGCCGTGGACGATATTGTTTGAATATTAAGGGAAGGCAAAGATGCCTGCTGTTGTTGCTGCTGTTGTTGCTGGAGTGGCTGGGGCATAGCGCCCGTGGGATCCAGCATGAAGGATTGCTGATCCAGCATATCATTGAGCGACATACTGTGAGATTGAGGGGACAAAACGTTCGTGGTCACTGATGAATTGCCCTGATTATTGTTGCAATTGTTACTGCCCGCACTGTTATTGTTGTTTATGGCAGATGATTGAGGAGAAAGCAAAACAGCGCCAGGATGGGCTCCTCTGGACATGTTGTATGGCGACTTGGATCCTGTAGGGAATTCCTCATACGGATGCTTCATGGTTTCTTGATTGACAATTTCTTTACGAAAAGTTCTTTCTTGGTGAAAACAATATTTATAGGTATATACAGTGATCTAGCTTGCCCAAAGGACGATGTATCAGTGTAATTACAACACTGAGCGAGCACAATGTATTGTAGTCTGTAGTAAATTTAATATAACTAGTACTCGACTTTCGATATCTCATCGCCAATTCGCTACCAAATTTATTCTGGAAAAAAAAATAATGAAAAAATTTGCGTTTTTTCTTTTTCCAACAGAACCTTGGCTGTGGTGCACGGTCAATGGCAGCTGTATAAACCAAGAATCCTCACTGAGGAAGTGGTCTTCTGGGAACCACATCGATGAGAAAGTCAAACATGTCACTCTTTTGCAGCGCCTCTGCGATGTCTGCCTTTTGCAAAGTGCGTCTTTTGTTTCTTTCTGCCACGCACCAAGCTCTCATGGTCAATTCTGTGATAAATATCTCGCACGCTTTGGCAAAGATGATAGGGGCCTCCGCACTAATCATCTTGACGTCCTCGTCGGTCTTCATGACTTTGCGGATCCTTGCAAAGGGCAGCGAGTGCGACTTGAAGTCGTCTTGGTGCTCGGAGCCAGGCTCATTGGTGGACTCGATTTCGTTAATCAATTCTTGCCAGTAACGTATCATTATCTCTCTGTAGTGGCCCACCAGCCCTTGGCCGACGTTTCTAAACACATCGTACTCCTCATCGTCGTCGTCTACCTCGCCCTCGGCGCCGTCGCTATCGCCATTATCGTTGCCCTCAAGAGACCCTCGACTGCTTGGCGGTAGATTTATTTGGTCATGACCCGCTTGGATGGCCTGCAGCTCCTGTACCATCTGGAATTCCTCCTCCGAAACAGGCAGCCCCGTACTCTCCTCCTCCTTTTGTTGTTGTTGTTGTCTTGGAATATTTATACCCCCCCTTGCAATCATCGTATTGGCGTTGAATCCTTCCGGAATTGAGCCTCGAGGCACCTGGCCCTGCTGTGGGGAAAAGTTTCTATCGGTCATTATGCAAGCAGAATCGCGGTGTGCTAATCAGTGTCCCCTCTTACGCTATCTCTTGTCCCCTCTTCTACTTCTTCTTCCTCTTCTTCCCCCGCGGTGTATAACAGCCAAGTAAAGTTAATCTCCGGAAGCAATCTTAAGGGACCCGCCCCACACTGATTTACGTAGAGGTAGACAATAATGAAAGCAAGACTTCCAAAACTTCACGTAAGCGCCTTGTGGAACACTTGGTCGCCAGAGAAGACAACAGTGTCATTAAAGGGCCGTGTTATGACAAACGCTGTGTTGTATAGGTGGCTTATCTGATAGGTATGGCTTTAAACGTCGTGACGTACGAAACGATAGGTAACGGTATGGTGAATCTGAATGCACGATTAAGACAGGTCTTGGTTGAGGATGAAAGCGAATGACAAGAAGAGCTGAGCAGCGAAACACGTTTATGCGAACAATGCCAAGAGAATTCAAATCTTTTGGGTCTACAGAACAATCTTTATTATCGAGGGGTCATGGAGAACCCAGCTTTAGCGAAATATACGCTGAGCCTGAAAACTTCTTGGAGATTGAGGTGCATAACCCTAAGACTCACATACCAAATGGGATGGATTCGAAAGGAATGTTTACAGATTATGAAATAATATGCCGTACAAACTTGCCAAGTTTCCACAAGAGAGTGTCCAAAGTGAGGAGACGATACTCAGACTTTGAATTTTTCCGCAAATGCTTGATCAAGGAAATTTCGATGCTCAATCATCCAAAGGTGATGGTGCCCCATCTGCCCGGGAAGATTCTCTTGAGTAATAGATTTAGTAACGAAGTCATTGAAGAGAGAAGGCAAGGTTTGAATACTTGGATGCAATCGGTAGCGGGGCACCCCCTATTGCAATCTGGCTCTAAAGCCCTTGTGAGGTTTATTGAAGCTGAAAAATTTGTCGGCTAAAAGGCATTCTTTTACGTGAATAAATAATATAGATTACATAAAAACAAAATAAAACTAAATAAATAATGAGTCCCAAGATTAAGTCAGTGTATACTTTGGTCCGTCTCCACCTTCGGGAACTTTCCATGTAATATCTTGCCTTGGTGCCTTAATATCGCAAGTCTTACAATGGATACAATTTTGCGAGTTGATTTGGAGCCTAGTACCCACGGGAGACTTTTCATCCTTCACAAACTCGTAAACTCCTGCCGGGCAAAATCTTGATTCGACGCCTTTCCATACAGGAAAGCTTCTTTCGGCATATTTCACCATATCTTGATCGGGAACCCTCAAGTGGCATGGTTCATTGTCATCATGGTAAGTTCCTGTTCTGGAGACAGATGTCAAGATATCGAAAGATATTACACCATCCGGTTTAGGATATTCTATAGGTTTGTAATTGGCGGCAGGTTCCAGGATCTCCCCGTCGTTTTTCTCATCAAATTTCAATGTCCAAGGAACTTTGCCCTTTAGAAGCAAAGAATCAATACCAGAGTAAATCATACCTCCATATCCGCCCAATCGACCACTGAAGGATGGCCTTATATTACGCACTTCGTATAGTTCCTTGTAAATAGACGATTGTTTAAATGAGTCTTCATATGTCTCCAAGTTGATAACTGGCTCTTTGGCGAACATTTCCGTCTTGACATCTTCGTCTTCAATTTCTTCTAATACAGGCAGCTCCTTAATAGATTCAAAGATTTTTTCAGCGGCAAGCAACCCACTCTTCATTGCATTATGAGTTCCCTTAATCTTCGGTACATTCAAAAAACCGGCACTATCTCCCACCAAAACACCACCAGGAAAGTTCAATTTGGGTACAGATTGCAACCCACCTTCATTCAAAGCTCTTGCTGCGTATGATATACACTTACCGCCCTCAAGAACCTTGGAATAATACGGATGATGCTTCATTTTCTGAAACTCTTTGTACGGCGAAACGTAGGGGTTCTTGTAATCCAACCCCACAACAAGACCCACGGTGACGAGCCCGTCACCAAAATGGTACTGGAAACCACCACCATAAATGTCATTAGATAACGGATACCCCATAGTGTGGGCGGCAAACCCTTTCGTGAAATTTTCCGGTTTGACCTCCCAAACTTCTTTGATACCTAATCCATACGTTTGGTGTTGTCTACCTTTCCTTAATTCAAATTTTTTGAGGGCATTCTTCGTCAGGGAGCCATGACAGCCCTCCGCTAATACGGTTTGTCTTGCCCAAAACTCCATCCCACGTTCAAAGGTCTCCTTGGGCTTGCCAGATTTTGATATCCCGGCATCATTGGTAATAACACCTTTCACTGCGTTGTTTTGATCATATATCAAATCTGAAACAGCTATTCCAGGATAGACTTCAACCCCCAACTCTTCAGCCTTTTCGCCCAGGTATCCCACCACTTGGTTCAAAGAGACAATATAGTTACGGCCCAAATTGACCATTTGTGATGGTTCGGGAACACTTATGGCCCAGTTCCCCTTCAAAAATTTCAGATGTTCTTTGGTCACCAAGGTAGCCAACTCCTTCGGCAACGGAATACCTATATCAGATTTTTCATCCGGGAATAGTTCCTTCCATACTCCCGGTTCCAATATGGCACCAGAAACAGTTTGACCACCCAGTACACTGGATTTTTCAAGAACAACAACACGCAGCTGACCTGTTCCTGAAGCGTTGTCCAATTGTTTCAATTTTATTGCTGTAGCTAGCCCTGCAGGCCCTCCTCCAACAACACAAACATCCACGTAGTCCCGGGCTCTTGGCTCATTAAGTAGCTCCCTTTCTTCTTCAGTAAGGCCTGCCTTGTTTAAAACCCTGCATGTCAAACTAAACCTTCTTGTCAAAGCAGTCGGTACGGTCAAATTACTAGACTTTAGCAAAGTTGCCATTTGCACGCTTCTAACCAAATTCCTATTGCTGAACCTGATCATTATTTCCTTTTCTGGCACGGTTTTCCCTCTTGCTGTTTAAACTCACTTTCTTTCTTGAACCTGAATAAACAGACACTAGTGAAAAATAGTGTAATTAAGTGAAATCACTACGTAGTTTATTGAAAATCTGAATTTTTCATTTAACCTTTTTCTTTTCAGTAAGTCATGCAAATCGCGATCGATGAATGGCGGAAAAGAGCCTTCCGCAATTTTCGGATAAATTAACTGTGGGGTAAATAAAATGCCAAACTAAATAGCTCCGAAAAAACCGAGAAGAATATGTAGTTAATCAATGATGCGTTATTATACCTTTGATTGTTCATTTGTTTTTATTTATTTATTTTGTGGTCATTTATTTATTTAAATATTGTAGTGAAAGTTAGAACTAGTTAAAGAATCGTTAAAATGAAAGAAACAGATACTATTAATAGAACAATAAACAACAATAAAGAGTAAAGTAGGCATTAAGCTGTTTGTAAAGGAGACAAAAATCAATTGAATATATTTTCTAGGTCATCTAATGTGATTGATTCTGGAGATTCGATATCATGAGTTAAGAATCCATTTCTTACAATCTTCATCCAATTCGTAACTTCGTTTCGTGGTTCTTGAGAACTCGGGTTCGATTCTGTTTCATTATCGCGGCCAGAGCTGAAGTCTGACAACGATTCAGTGGAAGAACCTGCAGTAGTAATACTAAGCGGTGAATTGCTACTACTATCATACACAGAACCCTCTGAAGAACTTTCAATTGGAGTCTGTGTGGAGATTACTTTATGAATAGCAGCCAGTTCTAACGAACTGCGCGAATTTTTTTTGAATCCATTTTTTGGTAATAGTTTAGATAGTCTTGGTGCAGCAGCAGCAGCAGTGACGTAAGTACTTGGTGATACATTATGAGTCACTGAAGATTCTGGGGAAATGTTCTTGGCACTTACAAAGGCAGACAGCGATGTAGAGGATGATACCTTTTTTGGTGTAGATAAAGCAGATGATGACTGAGATTTTGTTTGTTTGCTTGCCTTTGAAGGTTTGTTCTTCTTTGATTTCGATTCCGCCACTGAGTCATTAGCATCCTCGTCCGGACTATTCCTTTTTTTATTGCTGTTCTTAATTTTTGGTGCTGATGTAGGTGCTAAAGGTGTTTGCAATTGTTGTTGACTATTACTTATTGCTGGAGATAGATTTAGTGATACTGGTGAAGTGGAATAAGGAATGTTGAATTCTGGACTTAGCGAAAAGGCCAAATTTCCGACATTCAAATTCTTTGAGAAGGAACTGTTGGAAGACAGATTTTTCATATCTGTCATTGATCCTGAATAATTATCGTTGCTAGCTAGTTGGTTGTTGTTGGAATCCTTTTTTTTCTTGCCATTTGAGCTGGAGTCGCTTGAGTCGCCCGACTTTTCTAGTTGCTGTTTAAGTTGCATTGTGACAGCCTGTGCGTGCTCCTTGTAATCGGGCGATAATATCCCTCTGTATATATAAAGCATTCTTCTAGGGGAAGAATTCGACCATTCTCTTGATAAAGCATATATTAACGTCTTTTCACCTTTCTCAATTTTTTTTTACATAGGCGTTTAGTTTTGCTGATATCAAGTTTGATAACTTGGTTGATAAATTTGACATATCCGGATGTTTTTGCAAAAGTAAATCGCACAATTGTTTAACAGTCATACCTTGTTGATTGGGGTCCATTTCCCATAATATTACAAATACTGCATGAAGAACGTCATCATCGAGAGGAGAGTCTCTATTCTCGGGTTTTGGCCTCTCACCAGTAACAGGTATTAATTTAGAAATTTCCAACAACGGATTGTCTTTTTTAGGAGCAGCAGAATCCTTTTTAGACTTGGAAGTCTTAGTCTCCTGAGAAGAGGAGGACGAAAATGACGAGCCAGATAAACTATTATCATCAAAATTCATACTCGGCTGGTTACCAACAAGATCCGTACCCGGATTCGATATAGTGTCGGCTCGAGTGGTAAATCCCATCGAACTCAATTGGAAAACCGGAGAATTCGAGTTATGAAGAATTTCATTCTCCAGAGTTGTTATTTGCAAAGGTCTGGAATTTGCCAAAGCCATTATAGGAAATTTTTAACAATTTTTTTATATGATTTTCTATTTTTTTTGGTATAATCCAATCTTATTTTCTTAGATTGTAGCAAAGCAAAAGGAAGTAGGTAAAAAAAAAAAAATTTGTTTATGGATTCAGAAATGCGTTGGAAAAAATTAGTTAAAACCTCCCAATATTTCTGTAGTGGTTGATTGATTAATTTATGCCTGCTTTTTTTATATTCTGCCGGTTTTGTCTCTACTATTGTTTCTTTATATAATTCCGCTTACTGACACAGAAGTGATTAAAAAAAGGGAAAAAAAGGGAAATATCTAAGAAAAAGGGCAGTAGAAAACAGGAAAATAAATGATAAACAGAAAACAAAATAAAAGCGATTAAAGAGAATTAAAACTCAATATATTCCAATGTAAAGGAAAAAAATAAAATAATAGGGGGAAAAAGGATATGCTATTATTTTAAAGCTTTCAATATAATGGAAGTTCTAATTTCTGTTATTTCAATCAAATAGTCAATCAATGACTTTTTCTTTTTGCTTATTCGGAGAAAAAATTACCAAGAACGTTAATCGATAAAAAAGGGGAGCTGAAAAGGAACGATTGATAATAAAGCTAGAAGTTGGATATAAGAAGTCGTACGTTAAAAATTAAATCAAACCAAGCAAAGAGAGAGAAGGGAAAAGCATGTGAAAAGAGTGTGCGAGAAGAAAGTTTACGAAAAATATTTAATGAATTTGGTCCCAAGAGTGCAAGAAAAGGAAAAGAAAATATTTTTTGACTACTCATCGCAAAGTTTTTCGAAAAATTTTTGTCAAAACTTTCATCGGCCAATATAATTCTGCTTTTTTTGCGTCGGGTATTTATTGGAAAATCGGAAACCGCAAAATATTTTGAAAAAAAAAACTAAAACACCCTTGCACCCACAACGGGTGGCGATGAGATGAAAGGTCAGGGTGTATATATTGGAGGGTGAGTTTGGAGTAAATGTGTTCATTAGCATGTCTTCGAAACAAAACAATGACACTCTTAGAAAGCTACCGATAATGATGACCGGGGCAATTCATCACTTTTTGAACCATTGTCTGGCGCTGTGTGCTCGGAAGGGGAACCTTATTTGCCTTACATTGATATGTAATAGCGGGAGCTAAATGTGATCTTCTGTGTTTCTAAACATTGGTGAGTCCATGAACTTTTTTATAATGCCATTGGAAGCTAAGAATACGGAATGAATACTCTGACGCATACGATGGGAGAAAAACTCCAAAAACGAGATGTCCTTGAATATATATATACTCTTGTGCCCTTCGAGAAACAGTGAAAAAAATTTCATTTGCAGCCTGCGTTTCGTCCACTGCCGCCGATAATCCGTACACCTCGTATTAAATAAATCATAAACAGTCTCAAACGAGTAAAAGGCCGGTCAGCAGTCGGTGTTTTGACGTTCTGCATAATTTTTGGGGGAAGCGCATGAAAAACGACAACAGTATTTAGCCGCCAAGGCTTCAAGATCTTTACAGTGGGAATGAACTAAAACGAACCTTTGAAAGGATCATTTAAGAATGACGAAAAGAGAAACGTTGAACTGCCACACTAACAACAGGTAAACGTGTTTAGTACTAGGGCAGTAATAAGGTTTCGCTTGTTTGTCACCAAGTTCTAAGAGAGTTATAATATGTGAATATAAAAGACTGATATGGGGGTATGAAATGAATACAGAAATCTGAAGTTGCTTCTCCGATTTCGGTTACGAGTTAGAGGCCATTTATTTTCATCCAAACAAAGGAAGGGTAAGATACTGATTTATATCATTACATACGACATGAGAAGTGACACTGGAAAGGTTCAATAAGTTACGCATCTGAATTATCGAATAAGGAAAGAGGACTTGCCTTGTAGATATCGGTAAAGTCTCTTCAAACAAAAAGTGACACCAGAGTCTTCTCTAGGGACACAATGCTTTCCAGTAATGCTTTAAGCACATTTGGCCATTCGAGGGTGATTGTTTCACGAAGGTGTATCTCCCTCTCAGCTTTGATATTACAGCAGAGTAGTATTCAGTCAGATAAAACTAAAGATGAACTCTCAGAAAGCTCAGAAAACAAGGAAAAATACGTTTCACCATTCGAGAGGGTCCAAAATGTCGCAGCAGATTTGAAAAGTGAGTTGAAGGCTCCCGGTTCAGATATCAATGAAGTTTTTCATGACTTCAAAGATAAAATTGAACTTTTAAAACAAAAATTACGGAATCCTTCAGCCATGGAAAGATCGCACTTATTGGCTAACTTCTCGTCGGACCTTTTACAGGAATTAAGCCATAAAAATAAGGACATGGCAATAGATCCTTACCAAGTTTTGAATACACTGTGCCAATACAAGTTGGCACGTTCACAACATTTTACCATTGTTTTGAGGTACCTGTTATTCAACGCGTCTCCACAGGACGTCATTGCTCTTTGGGTAAAATATTTGGAAACTATATCAGAGAACTCTATGGTATTACTCCAACATAGCTCCTCTCATGCACATACACAAAACATAGCCATAACCACCATTGCTTATTTGTCCCTACCAGGAAATACCGTGGATATTAACATTTTGTACAAGATTTTACAGATCGATGACAAGATGGGTCAGACTTTGCCCTTTAACATGGTAAAGAGAATGTTAAACACAGAATGCAGTTTCCTTGAAGGTAAGGACCTGGCCATGAAGAACCTGAATGATCTATATTATCAATATACAGTACAGGATGCTGACCATTTCTTGAACCAAATCGAAAATGCTCCTAGATGGATGGATCTAAGAGACCTCTATACTCAATATGATAAACTTGAAGGTAAAAAAGATATTAGGGTCATATCTCAATTTATGGATAAGTTTATTGATTTGCAAAAGCCTGAACAGGTAGTGAGTATTTACAATCAGTATAGTAAAATCTTCCCGAATAATTCCTTCCTACAGGATCGTTTATTGATATCTGTAGGGCGCCTAAGAGCCAACTCGACTAAAGAGAAATTGGACAGGATTCTAGCCGTTTGGAATAGTATTATCAAGCCGGGAGACGACATCAAGAATACATCTTATGCGTCGCTGGTTAATGCTTTATGTGACTCGGGTAATTTTAATCACTTGAAGGCATTTTGGGAGGAAGAACTTCCTGAAAAGTTTAAGAAAGATCCAATAGTGAAGGAAGCGTTCCTTTTAGCCCTATGTCAAACCTCGCCGTTAACATATGAACAAGTCAAAGCAGAATTAGGAGAAACTGTTAAAACTACAAAGCTGTTCAACAAAGTTCTCTTGCTTATGTTGGACGATGAAAAAGTAAGTGAGGAGCAATTCAACACATTTTACTACAAAAATTATCCAGCTAATGGTGCATCGCTCCCTACTTTGGAGACTTTGAGCATTAAGATGTATGCCAACTATAAATATGAAGCAGAGGATATGCGTTCAGAGTTTAAATTTTTACAAAGTATTTCCATAAAACCGACAGATTACGAAAAACTGGAAAGGATTACGAAGGTTTTTATTTCTGCGTGCCCTACTATTGAGCCCATTCGTCAATTTTACAAACAGTTGGGGGTTCGCTTGAACGCTAGAAACTATGCCGATTTTATTTCTGCAGAGTTCGATAAGGCTGGTGGTTCGGTTACGGAGGCAGAAGGCTTATACAACGACTTCATAGCGTATCAAAAGACAAGAAAAAGAAACGTGGATAATTCACCACTGAACGCCTTATTGTTAGGTTTCTGTGATAAATTGTTCAAAAGCAAACAGAGTGAGTACATTTCCTCTATTGAAAAGTACTACACTCTGGCCAAGGATTCGAGGATCAGGGTGTCGAACTTGGCAGTTTCGAAAATTCTATTCAACTTGGCAACCTTTGCACGCAATTCTAAGCAGCTGGGGGATAACGATATAAGCTTTGTTAACCAATTTTTGCATGATTTAAGTAGTAATGAAGGATTCCGTCCGAACCCTAAAGACGTGCAAATTTTGAAGGAATGCGAAGGAATTATAATCCCTGAAAAGCTTGCATGAGGCACTCGTGACAAAGAAAATAGCGTCTACGCAGCGAGGCTTTCTGTTCATATAACCGCGGTAACTACGTAATGATCTCTTGTATATAAGTACCATATAATCGTTATTAATGTTTCCATGCATAATACTTTAAAGAGAACAATTAAAAAAAAGAAAAGAAAAGGAAAGAAAAGGAAAGCCTTAGGGCCGGGTAACAAAATAAAACTAAGATCTTTAATAGAGGTGGGCAAATAAAGTTAATGTCATGATTCCATGCTAAATGGTATAGAGAATTTTGAGGAGGCTAACCCTGTAACGACTTTTAGCACATGGTGGCATCATCGTCGAAGAGGACGCTGGATCCAAAGGAGGACTATTTGCCTACTGACAAAACGCCCTTGAATTCAAACAACACCATAATATCCGAATTAGCATCACGAGATAAATCAAGCTCTAATAACACAACTTTAAAACTAATTGCTCTAAACCTCAAATCGATACCGGACGACGAGGTGAGTTATATTCAGAACGTTGAAAGACTATCTTTAAGAAAGAATCAATTGACGTCTTTACCTGCTAGCTTCAAAACATTATCCAAGCTTCAGTATTTGGATTTGCATAGTAACAAATTCAAAGATATTCCATCTATTTTATCACAGTGTCCCCAACTAGAAATCCTTGATATGTCGTCCAATGAAATTGAATCATTACCGGACGACGTATCGCCGTTTTGGAAGGACAATATGCGAGTATTATCATTGAAAGACAACAACGTATCAAGCATCTATAGTTTGAAATCGATCACTAAATTGAACAAACTGAGCGTCTTGGATTTAGAAAATAACAACTTACCTAAAGAAGAGCTTGACCAGGTACAAAATTACACTCCATTTCACGCAGGCATCACCAAAGAAGAGTATTGGGCGATTGCCATATCGCGATATCTGAAAGACCATCCTATCCAACCTACCCCAGAACCCAAAATATCTAGAGCAGCCAAAAGAATGGGGTTCATAAACACAAACTTGTCCAACGGAACAATGAGTGATAACAGCATAATCTCGCCTGCACCAAACGCAAATTCGAGTTTACTTGCACCTACAACAGCGTCTTCCTCGAATGCGACCTCCGTTGTATCTTTTAATGGAGGCACAACAACCAATACCGAATCAGATGCTAGCGGCGCAGTTAATGGAACAGAGCTATATAATCATTCCAAGTATAACGATTACTTCAAGAGACTATCAATCCTACCAGAAGAGTCATTGAGTAACGAGCACCAAAAGATATCGCATGCAGAACTGGTTTTATCTTGTAGAAAATTACTATTCAGTTTCACAGAGTGCCAACAAGCCATTAGGAAAATCGCATCCTTTTGTAAAGAAAAGGCAGTGGCAGTGAACGTTGTGTCATTATTATATTCCGTTCGATCACACACTGATAATCTTGTAGAAGTTTTGCAGCAAACAGAGAACGAAGATAAGTCACATGATCAAGCATTAATTAAGTTATGTCTTACGATCATTACAAACTTTAAACAAATTATAACCTTACTGAGGAAGAATTTTGAAATCTTTTTCAAAGAAGATGATCTATGTTTTATCCGAATGTTTTATATGACGTTAATGTGTTCTTATACAGAAATGTATAACGCATGGACATTTATCAAAGAGGATGATCAAATAACCAGCGCTACAAATAAGCCTCCCAAGAAACACTCTTTTTCAAGACATGACACATCGTCTACTATCACAAACGCTGGAGGCACGGTAATAAACACAACCAGTACAATAGGCAATGGAAATAGTAAATTGCTACCGAAAACGCGAAGCACGAGAGCCCCTTCAACATCTGCATTGCTTTCTAACGCTAGTAATCTAGCGGGGGATACTCCCATTCTAAACAACTCGGCAGTTCCATTATTATCGCCAAGTATAAACGGCAGTCACGTCCATGGCCCGATTGTAGGCCATCAGAATGCAATAAGCGGTGGCAATTCTCAAACAAGTGTGAACGAAGGAAAACCTTCTATTTCTAACGACAGCATATCAAGACAACAATTTCTTCAACACAAGAAATCCACTAGCGACCCCAAGAAGGAGTTGATAGCGCACGAACCTAAACCGCATCCAGTTATGAACTCCTCCATCATCAACGCATCAAATAACAACTCGATAATCACCAATTCCAATTTAACACCTCCGCCAATGAATGGTAACGGTGCTGGCAACAGTAGCACTAGTGTAGTGGAAACAAATATTGACATCCAACTATACCAGACGCTTTCAACAGTGGTTAAAATGGTTAGTGTTGTATATAACCAATTAACTTCAGAGATTTCTAAGATAGCCATTGCTAGTACAATGGGAAAGCAAATTGTGACGGACTCATTGGCACCTAAAATTCGTGATCTGACAGAAACTTGTCGTCAAGCAATGGATTTGTCTAAACAGTTAAATGAAAGATTAAACATACTAATACCGAATGATTCAAACTCAGAAAAGCATTTGACCCCTCTAGAGAAACTGAAGACGTGGGAGATAATGAATTCATTTTTAAAAGTTATAATATCGATTTTGGCTAACACCAAAGTTGTGATGAGCGACGTCCCCAATTTGAATGAGCTTAGACCTAACTTGGCCAATTTGGCAAAGATTACTAAAGATGTTACAGTAATATTAGACTTGAGTTCATACAAAGCCGTATCTGTAAGTGCTAATTCTCCAGAGTGATGGAAAAGGAGGATGTTGAATTGTGTGAGCATGTGGATGTTGAACTGCGTCGACGAAAGAACTATATATCTCTTACATTGACATATACATATATATGCGTATGCACGCATCAAAAATAGAGGATGGGGAAACAAAATAAAAGTTTTAAAAGTTACAAATTAATTTAATGTTGGACATATGCTAAAGGCGGATGGGAAGGTTAGATCGAGTTGGCACTGTCTAAAAGCCCCTCATAAATTCTACTTAATTCGTAATGGTAGCCGTGGATACCTTGAGATTCCAAAAATATGGGCAAGCGAACTCTTGTTCGTTCTGCAATACCTTTTAATCTAACGATGTCAGTTCCATTCAATTTCTTTTTGGCTGAAGCCGCCGCAGCCACTTCTTTGCAGTCGTTGTTATCGATCAAGATTACGAATATCTTGTCAAGGATGAAAAATAGTTTGAATAGCTTGGATAAAGTATCATTGATTTCTGAGTCTTCCATGTTTTTAAACGTGAACTTTTCCACATAATCAATGAGATCGTCTGCAATTTTGATTAAATAAGAGCCCTGTCCGAAATAACCGGAATATTCGGATGTAATGCTTGACTTTCGGGTGCTGGGGCAGTGTCTTTTTTGTTCTGACTGAAGTAAATAGTCCGAGTTGGGAACATGTGCGATGGAATACCAAATAAAATCAATTAAAGTTTTCAAATCCTTCAATAATGGAGTAAGACTAGCATAACCATTTTTTACGTTCAAACCCCTGGATTGGACAAATTTTCTCTGGATTTGTAAAAGTTGGTCATCGACATAGGAAATAAACTTGGATTGTTGGGACATTGATAATCTTCTTGGATGTGAAACTTCACTATGGCTATTTGACAATAAGTCATTTAGTTTTGTAGTGGATGAAAATGGAGAGGATACGTTGATTCTAGGCTGGAAATCATCAACATCATCAAGCATGGTTACGTCGTTTATTGCGTTGTTAGTTTCATTGTAAACGTCATTGAATTCCGGCGTATGATACCTTTTTTTATTGGGATTGCATTGCCATATCGTATCATTTATATTCGAACTCGCAACAGCGTCGGAGTCTGCAACTATCTCTACGTCAGAGTCCGGATCCAAGTTCAAATCGTCAATGTCTTTTTCGTCCAGATCGTTCAGATTACTCAAGTCCAGCTGTTCATTCGGTTGGGCGTGCAAAGGTGTATTTGGTTTGGACATGGTTATAGGATGCAGTTATTCCTTGTTTCGTGATTGATTGTCCTCTCTGCTTATGGTCTTTTAGTATGCGCAATGACTGGCTTATTATACTTCTAGTAGTTGTTGTGAACACACCTGACTGGTTTTATAATTTTATCTTCATCATGGGAGCGGGACGTGGTTATTTGTTCTTCTTGCTTGATGCGCGAAGTGAAAGAGAGCGGGGAGGAATTAGCTCACCTATTTAAAAGGGGCATAAGCATAGCTAAATAACACTACAGAAAGTGGTGGAGATCAGCAAGTGTGAGAATATGCGTCTCTTTTTATATAACAAGCAATTCTTTAAGAGAGATGTGGTGCAAATAAAAGTTTTGATATAGGAAAGCAACTGGCGCCTTTGAGAAAGTGAAACATATGAACAGAAACTCCACTATCTTTCCTCTCATGCAGCGTCTTCCCTTACTCTTCTTTTATTTGGAAAAATTATTCTTTAAAAGCTCACTACTTAGCTGTCAAATGCTAAAATCATGAGAATATCGTGTACTTTTGGCCGGGTTAAAAAGGGGTGATGGCGGCTAAATTTCGGCGGCTAGTTTACTATTTTTTATGTATAAAAGGGGGAAGAATCGACTAATTCTTTGGATCTCTTCCTTTTTGCTAAATATGTGCAATTCTCTGTTCATGATAGGACGGGAAGATAACAGGGAAAGCGAGGGCCAAATGGAACCGTCTGGCAGTTACAATCTTACAACCAAAGATGGTCTTCAGATGGACATGACCGGTGTGGCTGCTGCTCATTTGGAAGTCAATGTAGGCGGATGTCGCACAGAACAGGTAATACCCATACTGAAGCATCAACTCGTGAAGGTGGGGAGGAACAACAAAGAATGTCAGCTTGTTTTGACACATCCCTCAATTTCCTCCATTCATTGTGTGTTCTGGTGTGTATTTTTTGATGAAGATAGCATTCCCATGTTCTACGTTAAAGATTGTTCTTTGAACGGAACATACTTAAACGGGTTGCTTTTGAAAAGAGATAAAACTTACCTTTTGAACGATTGTGATACCATTGAATTATCGCGAGGAAATGAAGAAAATGACAATAATAAAATACAGTTGGTTTTTATGATCAATGACGATTTGCAGTCCTCCATGGACCCAAAACTTTTGGATCAAATGGGTTTCTTGAGAGAAGTAGATCAATGGGAAATAACAAATAGGATAGTGGGTAATGGTACTTTTGGTCATGTTCTGATTACACATAACTCAAAGGAAAGAAATGATGATATTTGCTATCATCCTGAGAATTATGCTGTCAAGATTATCAAGCTGAAACCAAATAAGTTTGATAAAGAGGCCAAGATCCTTTTAAGATTGGATCATCCGAATATTATCAAAGTCTATCATACTTTTTGTGACAGGAATAATCATCTTTACATTTTTCAGGATTTAGTGCCTGGTGGTGACCTCTTCTCTTATTTGGCCAAAGGTGATTGTTTAACTTCCATGTCCGAAACAGAATCATTGATAATTGTCTTTCAGATCTTGCAAGCGTTGAATTATCTTCACGATCAGGGTATTGTCCATCGTGACTTGAAGCTAGATAATATTTTGTTATGCACGCCGGAGCCATGCACTAGGATTGTCTTGGCCGATTTTGGTATAGCTAAAGATTTGAACTCTAATAAGGAAAGAATGCATACCGTAGTAGGGACACCAGAATACTGTGCTCCAGAAGTGGGATTTAGAGCAAACAGAAAAGCTTATCAAAGCTTCTCAAGAGCGGCTACTTTAGAGCAACGAGGTTATGATAGTAAATGTGACCTTTGGTCCCTGGGTGTTATTACACACATTATGCTAACGGGTATTTCTCCATTTTATGGTGATGGTTCTGAAAGAAGTATTATTCAAAATGCAAAAGTTGGCAAACTAAACTTCAAATTGAAACAATGGGATATTGTTTCGGATAATGCTAAGGGTTTTGTCAAAGAACTTTTGCAAACTGATGTAACTAAGCGACTAAATGGTAAACAAAGTCTTGAGCATATCTGGATCGCAAAACATTTGAGCCAATTGGAAAGGTTATATTACAAAAAGATACTGTGCAATAATGAAGGTCCTAAATTGGAAAGCATAACTTTAGATTGGAAAAGAAAGTTACCCAAAAGTGTTGTCATTTCCCAGGTCGTACCGAAAAAGAAGAAAGTTTTGAAGTGATCCTTTTGTCCAATTCGGGGTTTCCTGATTTCGCGCGATGCAAAATGAAAAGCCAGTGTTCAAAAAGAAAAGTAAATTGACTCCACGTTATGAATAATTGTAGCCTTTCTTACTCAACGCAGCAAAAAGATGTCATCAATATACCAAAATAGAAAATGAAATCCATCTTCAAAAGGTGTTCATCTACCCATATAGGTAAATTGATCAAAGACTCTTTAAATATTTCTGAACTACTACCACAGCTGGAGCGGAAGTCATCACTGCATAAACATTTTCTAAACGCCAAGAGAACAAACTCAATTACTGATAAATGGTTGAAGGATGCATTGAGAAGAAAAGATAAACTACATGAAGATGAACTTCAGAATGTAAATTTACGATTGACCGTAGTATTGACTACTCTACAGAAGCTTCGAACAACTTATAAACCGGCCTTATATTTTGCCTTGTTAAATCGCATTGGTACAGGTCATATAAAATGGTTAAATAAAAGCGGCCAGCAAATCGATACGCCGATATATGGTCGCTTGCCTTTAGAGTTTTATCACGAATTATCTAACATGCTCTATAGTATATCACTCCGACGTGTAAATGACAGAATTGCATTAGCTAAATTTTCACTCCAGTTACTCGATCGTTATTATTTCCTCAAAGCCAACTCTTTCTCAGGAAAAAAGAAATTTCAATCAAACGCCAAGTTTTTGAGGAATTGTAGCCTATTAGTCACAAAATCGGAGTCGATCTACTATTTAGAGGCGATGCAAGAACTATTTAGGGAAAATGCGGAAGGTCCGTTGTTGGTCAGTTTAACTCAGTTGGCATTTTATGTGGAGACGTGCCAGTGGACAAATGTATTGGAATGCTTGTATTCGTGTATTGTAGATTTCGATCCTGAAATCTCGAATACCCATGATAGGGATATTCAAACGTTAGAATTATTCAGTTCATACTTGGCTAAAAGCTTAGAATTATTAGTAACACAAGGTATGGAGAACGAGGTGTGCCAGATTTTGACAAGCTTATCTTCTAGGTGGAACTTTCATTTCGACCAGCACGATTCTTCGAATTTGGTACAATTATGTGAGAATTATTGCTGCTTCAAAATCATTGAAACTTTGAACAAAATTTCATTTGTTTCTGCTAAAACTAGGCATTTTGAAATGGTAAACTCATCATCCGAGGTAAATTTGAAACAATGTGTCGATCTCTTGGCAAAAAAAAACTTCCAGCCTTTCGAGCAAAAGTCATTTCTTCGTTCTTTATCATTTAAATTAAAGGATTTACCTCCAAGCGTAGAAGTATGGAAACAGTACATCGATGAATTTGATGATTATATGCAGACGGAATCTATGTCTCTTCCGTTAAGGGCATTTTTTGTTGATATTTTACTCAATCGTTTAGCCACCCATAAAAGTTTCAATTTTATGTTATTAATTGTAGAGCATATGATATATGAAAGGAATTTATGGCAGCCATTTTTAATGACAGAGAATATAATCGACAACAAAGAGAATTCCAGTTTCCATTATTTCTTTCACGCGATGTCTCGAGCCGCTTCCGCCAAGATTTCTTTACTGACTTTGTTCAACCGATTGAAAGTAATTGGCTATCAATTTAGTGTACATGATTTTCTTTCGATGTTAAAGCCTTGCAAGTACTATTCTGATTGCGATTATTTTTATTTTGTCTTCTATAATTTGTTGTCTACACACAGTCACAAATTCCTTCTCTTTGACAAGTTTAGTGATAAGTTTTTATGGAGATTGCCAAACCAGGTTGTAGATGTCATCTCTGGATGGCTTTCTAATATGGAAATTGGTCTGCAGGAAAATACTGATAGGCTTGTGCAGATAACAGACGATGTGAAGGAATGGTATCTCGAAGAGAGATTAAATCATCCAGAAGAAACGACTATTCCACCAATAAACAAAGCTAAACTGCGTAATATTTTTGGGGAGGAAGAGACATTTTTCGATATGGACTTTGAAACTTTTCAAGATTGTGGAGAGAAAAGAAGTGGAGAGGCAAGACTACAACATTTGTTTAGCGCAAGTGATGGACACTATAATCTAGAATTCGATTTATCATATTCAAAGAGAATAGAAGATTTACTTTCTTATATAAGCTCTCAGAAACAGCAACAAAAAAAATGATCATGTATATTTGCTGTCTGCGTCTATAAAGTAATATCAGGCTCTAAAATATTCATATACTCTGCATTTCTACAAGCCGTCTGTAAAGTCTCAAGTTGCCTCATGGCGTCCAATTCCAATAGTATTTGGAATATACCTTGTAAAGCAATATTTTGATCTGCCATGAATCTTGATTTCGTTGCTTTATATTCACGCTTCATAATAATCAAGAGCCTTTTTAAAATGGAATTGACCAGATCAAATATATTTTTTTCGTCGGTCTTTTCCTTCATTGTGTGGTGGTAAGAGATCGCCAATAAGGGGAAGAATCTAACGATGTTAACTCTCAATGCCACATAATCTAATAAGTGCAGATTATATAATTTGGCGAAGACGCCTTGGAAGTTGAAATCACCGTGTAGAATAACTAATCCAGACTCCATGATTCTTGTCCAGAATTTTAAACAATTAATGGCGAATTTTACGGTATCAAATCCCATGCCACCTGTTAAGGGATCTTGTTTGGAATCGTGTTTTTTGGCCTCACCCACTTGTTTGGCGGTTGGTATTATTCTAATCAAATCATTACAAAGCTCAAGCTGTTGCGAAGAGGTTAAAGACCTGAAATACACAATGAATGAATCGATAGATGAAGTCAACTGAGAGTCAGCAAAATTTATTGCTCCCGCGCTTATTATATAGCCTTTCCAGAATTCTTTAGTTAGGCCTCGTTCATGTTGGAAATTGAGTATCAAAGAGTCAGATAATTCGATATTTTGCAACGTAGTTGGGGCGAGTAATTGGAAACTTAATTTTTTAATCTCAAGGGCAGGTTCTGCCATTAATCTTGTTAATTTTGGCCTTAAAATGTCGCTGTTACCAGAGAACAAATCAAAATGTGCTTGTATAAGTTTTAGCGCATGTACTCTTACCAGACGTCCTACATCACCTTGCTGAGTTATTGTATAATCATCCAGACAATTGATGATGATGTCGAAAAACGCTTGGTAGGAATTTGGTGGAATAGCACTAATTTTGTTCTCCCAATGGTTGTCAAGTTCATCAATCAGAATGGATTTGGACTGTGGTGCCAACAAGGGAAACAGAGAGAAGAAAAGAGTACAAAATTTTTCTTGATCAGGTAAATGGCATATTGAGTGGCAAGCCAATTCGTTACCTGACCTAATGCATTGAACAACCGTCTCATAATTCAGATCGACGCACTGAGATATTATTTGTTGTGTAATAGGGATGAATTCCTTATATAAGGATAATTTTTTCTGTGGCGCCATTATGGTGACGAATCTCCAAAACAATTCTTGGTCGAAATCACTTTGTCCCATCAATTGCCAGTACTTCATAATGACAAAAATTTCAAAAGATTCAGGTGAGTTATCATTGTAGTGTTTTGTTCTCACTTTTGTGATTGCCAGTTTCCCTTGGAGAGTGAAATGTGAATTGATCTTATTTCGGAAAAGGTCTGTACAAATCTGCCCTGTCTCGGTGCAATTTACTCCTTTTTCAAACAGTTTTAAATGTAAGTATAAGATTTGACAGTTCTGTACGAGCGAGTTCCCAGCTCTATTTGATATGGAATGTAGTAAATGCGGCGGGTCAAGTTGCGACTTGATGAGGGGGAGTAGATTGTAATCCAAATTAAGTTTCATCGTGGTCAAGTGTAAATTATCCAGTAGGTTCCAATTGAAGGACCAATGAACAAAAGTATTCCACACACAGGCAGGCGGATTGGCGGTGCTTCCAGGATTGAACAGTTTGCGAATTAGGCTTGAGTTTTTTTCAAATGAGCTTGGCAAGTCTTTCCAGTTTGCCTGCAGAATGGCGGCTATATCCGTTTGGTCCAGTGCCAAAGATTTGTTGGACCTGCCTAATAGTTCTTGGAGAGCAGCGAAGCTCGAGTATCTGATTATCAGTTCAGGATCGAAAAAGGCGTTTATCAGTAGGTGGGACAACAGGGATTGCAGTATCTGAGGGTCCAAGTTGTTGCTGTTTGATCTAATTATAGACCAGATGATGAAATTAGTCGAGTCTCTGATATGATGGCCCTTGATAATCTGGAGTTGAGATTGCTGGAAATGACAGGTCCGGGGGATGATCTGGGTCAGGACACGATTGATCAGGTCCGCGGGGAGGATTTTGGCCAGGGCCAATTCGGCAATGACCAAGAGAGAGGTGTGCAGCTCGTTGCTGTCAATGGAGTCCGACGGCTCGTGTAGCATGGAAACGGTGTTTTCGACGGCGTACTCGCTGAGTTCGAGGGACGAGGACGGGTCCACTTGGTGGAGGAACTTGATGGTCTTGGCAAAGGAGTGAGACAGTTGGAACCGCGTATCCGTGGAATCCGAATCGAGATGGTCCTGGAAAAACTCCACTATGGCATCGAGGACGTTGTGGGACGCGTGGTCGTACGCAAGCTGGAACAGTTTGGGCAAGAGCTTGATTTCCCGAGCGGACAGGGCAAGCCGTAGTATATGCAGTAGATTGTCCTCCGAGAAGTAAGTTCTTGGATTCTGCGAGCGAACGAACAGTTTCAGGAACTGGTTGAGCACCGGGACGTTTGATTGATCCGGCACTGGTATCTGGTCGAAGCCGCGCGTGTAGTTTTTGAAGTATAAAATGGCCTTGATCTTGCTGATGGGTGGGATGCAGATCGGGTAGGTGTCGAACCGAGCTGCTGCTCGAAGAGTTTCGCCGAGCCTGTCTTTGAAAGTGAAAGGGGAGAGCAGAATGACGCTGAGCCAAGACAGGTTTAGATAGATGCACAAGACGTCGGCGAAGGAAGAGGGCGGGGCTCGGCTGTGTAAATAGTGTACGATGTCGTCTAATCTAAAAATACTTGTATCTAGTGATTTAAGGACCATTGAGTGGGAGATTTTGTCAAGATTGTAGAACAGCTCTGCGGCGAGCTGCTGGTCTTGCTGGGGCACGTGGAAGAACGAATCAGCCAAAAGGGGCACGCAGTTGGGCAGTATGGAGTTGAGCAGTGCGGGATCGTCCTGGAATCTGTTAATCGCGGCAATCGTCTGCTGGTGCGTTTCAGGAGACACGGTGCGCACCCCGGACTGTATCGAGGTTAGCAAACTCTGGGTAGTGGACATGTTTGGCTGCTTTGGTGAGCAAAGCAAAGCAAAGCAAAGCACGCACGCACGATTATGCTGCAAGAGATGCCTTTTCTTTTTCCGTTTTCCGGGATCTCACTTGTCGATTGGGTTTGTTTATTTTTCAGGCTGCTTACCCGGCCTTCTTGCCGAGCCCGCTTATCCAGATTTCCTTTTTTTTTTTTTTCTTTGCGTCTTGGCGGAGATCAAATGCCGAGCCTGGGCTGCGGTGGAGAGGCCGGATGTCCGTCCATGTCCATCCATAGTGCAGTGTGCTGTCCCGCGCGCTGCGACTTCGGCGGAAACTTGCCGCGACAGTCACTCAGTCATGTGCAAAGCACCCAGCCCAGGGTCCTATGGTCTGGAGGGTACGCCATGGTGGGGCACGGCACGGCATCGGCGGCGTTTCCCCTCCGCTCCGGCGGCCCGGGGGTCCCTGGCCTCGGCCTTGCGCCCGCGCCAGCCCTGCGCTACCCCAAGCTCAGGCAAGGGGCCGTTGCAGTTTGATTTTTTTTTTTGCGCTAGCAATGACGCACGTCCGTCGTGTGCCTGTCGCTTTTTTCGCTTTTCATCGGCTGTCTGATACCGTCTTATCAGATGGAAGGTCGCTTTCCCCCCTCCTCGCTATCACCGTGCCTGTATACTTATCACTACTACACCAGGTTTTTATCTGTTTCACCCCTCCGTCGTGATAACGCAGTCCAGTCCAGTCCATTCTGCCATGCCCGACAGACAGACAGACACACAGACAGATGAAATAATCATTATGCCTGCATATGGACATGCCCTTTTTCGTATATATAAGGGCCCTTGGGCCTGCTGTTCTCTGTCACTCTTCTTCTTCTTCCTCTTGTTTTTTTCTTGTCTTGTCCCCCTCCCTCATTACAAGCTCACCATCGATGCGTATACCATGCTGAACCTATCGCTGCCTTTCCACAATAATAACCGACACAGCGCGGGCATCTCGCCCGCGCAGACCGTAGTCACCTTCACGGACGCCGCCGACGGCGGCGTCGACAAGAAGGACCCCAACGTCGTCCAGGTGACGGAGTCGCCCTCCTCCGGCTCGCGCACGCACCACTACGAGGCGGAAAAGGACGACGCCATCCGCATGGAGAAGATCTCCAAGAACCAGTCCGCGTCGTCCAACGGCACCGTGCGCGAGGAACTCGACCTGGAGAAGTCGCCCTCCGCGGATGGCGACGCCGGCCCACACCGCCTGAAGCAAGGTCTGCAGTCGCGTCACGTGCAACTGATCGCGCTGGGTGGCGCTATCGGGACCGGGCTACTGGTCGGGACCTCGTCCACCCTGCACACCTGCGGCCCCGCGGGGCTGTTCATCTCGTACATCATTATCTCCGCCGTGATTTACCCAATCATGTGCGCGCTGGGTGAGATGGTGTGCTTTCTTCCCGGGGACGGCTCCGACAGTGCCGGGTCGTCGGCCAACCTGGTCACTCGATACGTGGACGCGTCGCTGGGCTTCGCCACGGGTTGGAATTACTACTACTGCTACGTGATCCTGGTGGCCGCCGAGTGTACGGCGGCGTCTGGGGTTGTCGAGTACTGGACCACGGCTGTCCCCAAGGGGGTTTGGATCACCATTTTCCTGTGCGTGGTTGTGCTGCTGAACTTCTCTGCCGTCAAAGTGTACGGTGAGTCCGAGTTTTGGTTTGCCTCCATCAAGATCCTGTGCATTGTGGGGCTGATCATTCTTTCGTTCATCCTTTTCTGGGGCGGTGGGCCGAAGCATGACCGTCTCGGGTTCCGCTACTGGCAACACCCGGGCTCGTTCGCCCACCACCTTGCCGGCGGGTCGCTGGGGAACTTCACGGACATTTACACCGGGATCATCAAGGGCGCCTTCGCGTTCATTCTGGGCCCGGAGCTGGTGTGCATGACCTCGGCGGAATGTGCGGACCAACGCCGTAATATCGCCAAGGCGTCGCGCCGTTTCGTGTGGAGACTGATCTTCTTCTACGTGCTGGGCACGTTGGCCATCACCGTGATCGTGCCTTACAACGACCCATCACTGGTCAATGCGCTGGCGCAGGGCAAGCCCGGCGCCGGCTCTTCGCCCTACGTGATCGGGATCCAGAACGCGGGCATCAAGGTGCTCCCCCACATCATCAACGGGTGCATTCTGACCAGTGCGTGGTCCGCCGCGAACGCGTTCATGTTCGCCAGCACAAGATCGCTGCTGACCATGGCGCAGACGGGCCAGGCGCCCAAGTGCCTGGGTAAGATCAACCGGTTTGGTGTTCCGTACGTGGCCGTGGGTGTGTCATTTCTGTGCTCGTGCCTGGCGTACCTGAACGTTTCTTCGTCCACCGCGGACGTGTTCAACTGGTTTTCGAACATCAGCACCATCTCCGGGTTCCTGGGCTGGATCTGCGGGTGCATTGCGTACCTCAGATTCCGCAAGGCCATCTTTTTCAACGGCTTGTACGACAGGCTGCCCTTCAAGACCTGGGGCCAGCCGTACACCGTGTGGTTCTCGCTCACGGTCGTCAGCATTATCACCATCACCAACGGCTACGCCATCTTCATTCCCAAGTACTGGAACGTGGCCGACTTCATCGCGGCCTACATCACCCTGCCCATCTTCCTCGTGCTGTGGTTGGGCCACAAGCTCTACACCAGGACCTGGAACCATTGGTGGCACTCGGTGTCCGAGATTGACGTCACCACGGGGCTGGTCGAGATCGAAGAGAAATCAAGAGACATCGAGGAATTGAGACTGCCTCCTGCCACTTTCAAAGAGAAGTTCATGGACGCGCTGTTGTAGCTCCCCCGAATATGGCCATATTTTTTTTTCCCGCTGCCTCAGACGGTACTAATATTCAAGATGCTTTCTTCCCCGTTTCAAGAAGCAGAAACACACATATATATGTATATATAAAATACCTCACACATGCACACATTTAATTTCTGTATAAAAGTATAAAAGTAGTTTGTTAATGTATCTTTTTTTTTTTTTTTCCTCGCACGCATTTAGCGACGCACCCTGAAAAATAGGGATAAAGTGTATAAGGTTTTTGAAATATATGTATATGGAACGTGCAAGTTGAAAAATTTCAAAATTTTCAAACACAAGAAATTCTTAACAAAAACCAAACCAAGAACGCAATCGGCCAAGTACAGCAACACCGCCACCACCAATGCCAGAATCAAGACTGCAGAGACTAGCCAACTTGAAAATAGGCACTCCGCAAGAGCTTAGACGGACCTCCATTATAGGCACCATCGGGCCCAAGACTAATAGCTGCGAGGCAATCACCGCTTTGAGGAAGGCTGGGCTGAACATCATCCGAATGAACTTCTCCCACGGCTCTTATGAATTCCACCAATCGGTGATAGACAATGCCTTGAAGTCGGAACAGCAATTCCCCGGAAGACCGCTTGCCATTGCTCTGGACACCAAGGGCCCTGAGATTAGGACAGGCCGCACCCCGAACGACCAGGACTTCCACATCCTCGTTGACCACCAGATGATCTTCACCACCGACGCGAAGTTCGAACACTCCTCTAATGACAAAATCATGTATATAGACTATGCCAATTTGACAAAGGTAATTGTGCCCGGGAAACTCATCTACGTCGATGACGGGATTCTGTCTTTTAAAGTGCTCCAGATCATGGACGATGCCAACATAAGGGTCCAAGCTCTCAATTCGGGCTATATCTCATCCCGTAAAGGTGTCAACTTACCCAATACCGACGTGGATTTGCCCCCTCTTTCCGCAAAGGATATTCAGGACTTGCAATTCGGCATGCGGAATGGAATCCACATGGTGTTTGCCTCTTTCATTAGGGCCCCCGAAGACGTCTTGACCATTAGGAAAGTCCTGGGCACCGAAGGCGAGGACATCAAAATCATCTCCAAGATCGAAAATCAACAAGGCCTGGATAATTTCGACGAAATCCTGCAAGTCACAGATGGTGTCATGATAGCCAGGGGTGATCTGGGCATTGAGATCCTGGCACCAGAAGTGCTGGCCATTCAGAAAAAACTCATTGCCAAATGTAACGTGGCGGGCAAACCTGTCATTTGCGCGACCCAAATGCTGGAGTCAATGACCTACAACCCAAGACCCACAAGGGCTGAAGTCTCTGATGTCGGAAACGCCGTTTTGGATGGTGCCGATTGTGTTATGTTGTCTGGCGAAACGGCAAAGGGCGATTATCCAGTTAATGCAGTCAAGATAATGGCGGCCACAGCTCTAATTGCAGAGAGTACTATTGCGCATTTGGCTCTATACGATGATCTTAGAGACGCCACTTCTAAGCCCACCTCCACTACAGAAACCGTTGCAGCCGCAGCCACTGCAGCGATCTTGGAGCAAAATGGTAAAGCCATCGTTGTATTATCCACTACGGGAAACACAGCAAGGCTGTTGTCTAAGTACAGACCAAGTTGTCCTATCATACTAGTGACGAGGCACGCAAGAACGGCAAGAATCGCACATTTATACAGAGGTGTTTTTCCATTTGTCTTTGAGCCAAAACGGCTGTACGATTGGGGTGAAGACGTTCACAGACGCTTAAAGTTTGGCGTGGAAATGGCAAGGTCTTTTGGAATGGTTGAAAGTGGTGATACCGTTGTATCCATCCAAGGCTTCAGAGGCGGTATTGGTCATTCAAACACCTTGCGTGTTTCTACCGTTGGTGAAGAGTTTTAGTAAAAATTAAAGTCCCTTTATTTTTTTTGTTTTACTTATTTATTTAATTGTCCGTTGGTTCAGTTAGTTTTTTTTTTTTTCTATTTTTTCCCTTATTTTAATAAACGTTTGGATATTACAACTAATATATACGACTAACTGAGTCTGAAGTTGTTATTTTTTATTTTTTTTTCTCATATTTCAAAGTCCATGTCCAGTTTGCGTACAGTCTGGAATGTATGTTTGTTTCTGTTCAAAAGTGGAATTATGACACTAAGTAAGATTTTTTCCCATTTCTGGAAACCAGTACGATCCTGGTTTAAAGAGGCACGGAAATTCAATTCTCTTGATATCAGATTCGATAATTGAAGAACTAAATGAACTCTATTAGAGTCACAAAGCTTGACCAAATATTTCACAAATAATTTAACATCTTTCTCATGTGGTCCTCCTTCGCCCAAAGTTTCGGCAATCCATTGCGTTACTAATTGACAAATCTCTTTGAATCGGGTTAAGTTTTGGAATTTGATTGGCTTGAAGATGCTATTATGACCCATAAAATGATTTTTCTCATTTTTCAAGGTTTCTTCCCTCCTTTTGATCTTTTCTTGTAGGTTTCCCAGTTTCGTCTGATGAATTTTTTTTTCAATTCTCAAATCATTCCTCACTTCTTCTCGAACCTGCGTTGGTAATTCATTCATGAATTGTTCTTCCATAGTACTGGGCAAATCGTTTCTGTTCGATGTTTTCAAATATACGTTTCTTTTCTTTTTGGAACTTGATATATTTGAGGCTAACCCACATTCGGTTTTCATGTAATTTCTTTTATCAAATTCATTGTTAATGTCATTTTTTACATCTTCCGGTAAGTCTTCGAATGCTTTATTCGTCACAATCGTTTTAAAAGGTAGTCTCAGTTTTGGCTGCTTATTAACTGAATCCATATCGACTAATTTGTTGAATTGTATAGCGACACCTCTTAATTCCTTGGGGGGGCAAGCTAAGCTTCGATACGAACTTTTCATTTCGGTAGCGATAATTCCAAACTCATTTGTTGGAATACCTAATTTGCTGCTTCGGCTGAGAGAGTCGCACCTTCCCATTCCCATATATTTTGGAGGTTCGATAGGAGCATCTTTACACCTTTTCATTAGTTTTAGTGTGATTTGTGATGTGGTTTTGTTGATTTCATTTAATTTCATTAAAAGGTACTGGCAGCCTCTTTCGATGAATAAGTCTACCTGAGTTATATTTTCGAACCTGATACCCCAGTTAATATCGATTGATAACGACTTTCTTTGCAAAACTTCTTTGGGATCATATAGCATTTTCAAGCTTTCGTCATCATCTTGGCCTTGTAGTGCAAGATGTATTTTCATGCCCAACTTGGATCCTACACTCGCCTTCAAAGTATCTAAGGTGTAACGTTTCCTCAAATCACTTAAAGATGATGGGTTGTTGAACGTTGATTCTAATTTTGAAAGAACAGAATATCCAACCCCAGGCAAATCATTCAGTTTGAAGTTAGACCAAAATTGCTCAAAAATATTGTTTCTGAATGTAATATTATAACCATTCGGTTTCCCCATTTTCAGGGCTAATCTTGCTAACACCAAAGAATCTGAACATCCAATACTTACCGTGCAACCATTGGTCTCTTTGAAAACTTCGCGGCGTATTTCCTCGCACATCTTGGAATTTGAAGTGTAATTATTGAGGATATCATTTGGAGTTTTTTTCACACAAACTGCTTCATCAATTGATATGGGTATTATCAAGTCAAAAATGTTTAAGCTTTTGAGAATTCGGTAAAAAGCTTCAGATTTTGACTGAAATTGCTCAAAATTGTATGGTAGTGAAATTAGTTTCACCTCATTTGGTAACAGCTTTTCTGCTTGTGACACCCACATCCCATTCCTAATTCCAAACTCCCTTGCCACATAATTGCAACTAGCAATGTCGGAATTTTTGGTACCATGGCACACCACTATAGGATCTTTCTCAAAATCACATGAAAAGAAACAAGCGCTCCTACATAGGTATGCAACAGTTGCGAAGAAACAATCGAAATCAATATGGAATACCGTGTAAGTGTCCTTGTTCGTGATCCTGATGGAGTTGTCAATATTCTCAGTCAAAAACTTACTTCTCAGATTGGCTTTCCATGTCGAAAGATGGTGTAGCCTCGAGTGAGCAAAATATGAATTAAGAAAGTCCGGATCATTACAGTCTACTATTTTTTTGGAATCTATGTTATAGATATCTGTCGATGATGGTGGTTTTATTGGCAGTAACGCGGAACTGATATGTGTAGGTGACCTATTAGAGCTGGTCTCAGGCGGGAATGGTATTACCGTTTTACAATTATCCAGTTTTTTTTGTTGTTCATCAAGCTTGGCGGTTAAAGAATAATTCTGCCAAGGTAATAATCTTCTTTCTTTGATACAATCAGTTATCCAATCCGGATTAACTACTTTGTAATTTGCAAATTCAATTCTCTTCTTTAATGGTAAATTAGAGGCCACTATATGAGTAACCCTTTTCTTTGCGGACAGATGGTGTAAAAACTTTCCACCATGTAAAACTATCATTTCATGTAGTTGTAATCTACCAGGCTTTGTGTAGCCATTTATATAGATCACACAATTTTTGAACAAGTTACCATTTTGACTGGAAATTAGGCCTTTATATTGATTCTTTAATATTTGGTCTTGTACACTTTGTCCTTGTGCCTTGTCCTGAAAGTAGGTTTCTCTACTATACACATTGTTCTTGTTGATTTCGTCGTTATTGTTACCATTTGGTTTAACTCCGATATCGCTATGAGCGATGGGCGAGTCTTCGTCACGGTCAAGGTCAAGGTCTGTATGTGAATTGTCACTGTCAACCTTATTACTAACAAATCGTGGAGTACCGGTGATTACATTGGCATTGTTTTTATCTGCTCTGGATAATTCGTTAACGTATTCAATCAACGAATCATCACTTAACAAAGAGAGAAATGACTTTGCATTTGAGCCGCCAGTTCTTGAAGTTAAGTGCGAGTTATTAAAGCCTGATTGAGTAATGGCCTGTTTCACAGGGGTTTCCTTTTCTACAGAATATTCCAAATCACTGTCCAGTAAGTCTACTAGACCATCATTTTCACTCATCGCTGGATATGCTCAGAAAATCCAATATCGATATATTTCTTCAACGTAGCAGTTTATTGCTCTTTTAAAAAACTTTTAAGCAATAGTTTCATAAAAATCTATTACAAGGTCGTCTTATTGTTCTTAACAGTGGATACGTTTGAATTTTACGGTGGATCCCAACTTGATTTAACTTTAGATCAATATTTACTCTTTGCGATGTGCATGAACATTTATCACAATTTTTCATCATTTGTTTTCTTCTTGGCCTGTTTTTTTACCCTTTTCTGATCCGCCGAAAATTAAGAAAATGAAGAAAAATATAAATATAAGAAAGGTCTTCAGTAAACTATTACCTATTTAACAGAGCACAGCAACCCAGGACTACCTACTTTGAACAAACAAAGACTTCGTACGGACGACAGTTTTTGATTATTTGTTAAGTTTTAAGCAACGGTGAAAAATTTCAAATCTGTGATTGAAACAAAAAATTATGATTATAGACATGAATTGTTATAAAGATTTCATGGCATGAGTTGTACAAGAGTTTTTCCAACAAAAATGTGAGATTATAAGGACTCAAGGAAGGCCAACGTAAGACCTCTTCTTTTAGTTGAGCTAGCAAAGAATCCACAGGATAAAATGATACTTGAAGAGATACTGTACTAAAAATTTTGAAAAATCAATTTTAGTCGGCCAAACATCTGATTGCAATCGGTGTGGTAGGTTCCTGTTCTTGAGACATTCATTACGCTTCATTAGAGCTGGCAAAAAAAGTTTTTCTTGAAAAAAAAAAAAGAAGGGGCGAGCTGGGAATTGAACCCAGGGCCTCTCGCATGCTTTGTCTTTCTGTTTTAACGCAGAAAGTTGCCCAAAGCGAGAATCATACCACTAGACCACACGCCCTTGTAATTTAGAATTTTATAAGTAAGGACATCGTGATACCAGTCCTTAAAATACATGTTAATTGGACAGCCCAACAATTTAGTAGTATTTTATACAACCAACGGCCGGTCAATATCAGAAGTGAACTCAAGGGCTTTACCATCAATTACAGATTGTACCAGAATGATCATAGGATCATGCTCCTTTACTCCATACATGTCGAATACCGGTAATGCTGATTCCATGCATGCATCTGAAAAGGACCACGAGTATATGTCAATGGTAAGCCTCAACATATAGTAGCCATAGAATCAAACATAGCTGTTTTAGTAAACGGATTTATCATGTTACTCTCAATGCAGTTCCTATACCGAAGTTCCTATACCGAAGTTCCTATACCCTGAGAAGTACCGACAGAAGAAGAACCTATAAAATTTCTAAATCTCGTCACCAGACTGCTGATGCTAGTTGCACCCGATTATCAAAGTACTTCAATAGAGAATTTACTTTATCTCAAGGAAATATTCAATAGTGTTTACGCATTGGCTGCACAGCGATGAGGGGGAGAGGTAGGTAACCGCCCACGTAAAATAATATAATCATACTTCGTACAGTTATAGGGTGCCTCCTCTCTAAAATAGGTATATAAACACACGCCAACTTCTAATCACTATTCAAATGGCCACCGTCCAAAATAATTTTATGTTAGTAGTTCTGGAGTAATGATATTTGAAATACTAATCCATTTTAAATCCTCTTTGAGTTCGCTTATAGAAGTGTTTTCTGCAACTGTTGTTTTCTGTCAAGTCTTGAATAAAAATAGAGCGTATGCAATAAATCGAACTCTATGCGGTCCAGGATCACTACTCTTGTAAGATACAGAGTATAGGAAGATTCGTAATTATTTCGCTCAGAATAACGCCAGCTATGTATTGGGATGCAAAACTACAGCACAAATCTGCTGCTGGCGCTCTTCAAGAAGCGGGTCCGAGAGACGCTCTTGAATTTGTAAACGTACACCGTTATTTCATGAAATAAAATAATTCTGCTCTTTCTTATTACCGCATTTTAACTTATCGTGAAGCTCTAAAGCCACTTGAAGAGGTTTGGTACGAAATATGTTAATTGTTCAAACCAGTTTTCAACGGCCACTATCGGTTTACCTTATATATATATGGTTGAGCCTTATTTAAGTAATGATTTCGAAACACTGTCAACGGCCCTGAAAATCTCACGATTTTTTTCTACGTTAATAGCAGCAGTGTATAGTAGAATTCTGAATAAACAGCGTGTTCTGATTTAGGAGTTAGAATACACCAGAATCTGGATAATGTTTTCTCCAATATTCTCGTTGCGCCTGTCTTTCAAGTGAAGCCGCTTGAAAACGACATCTTTCCAGATCTGGCTTGAAACTAAAAGTATATGATTTAGCTGCATCATCTGAGGTTTCGCTTTCTAGCACATCCCACTGTGCATCGATAGCCGTTGGGTCCGATTGTGGATATAAATGTTTCCCTTCAAGAAGGGTTATGAAATAACGGTAACAATTGTTTTCACTATGGAAATAGTACGGAGTACCCCACAATTCATTTTCAAACAAATATCGATTCATGTTGCATGTAATAGTTCTCCATTCCTCCCCTTTTACTGCTGGTTTACGTGTTATTACCTCTAGTAAAAGTTTGATATTGAAATTGTCGTCGAAGTCCCTGGCATTGAATCTTAATACCGAATAACCTAAACCCAAGAAGTCTGTTAAAAACAAGCACACAAAAAGTACGGTGTAAAGCGTGTGAACATCGAGGTTTTCGACTGATATAATCAAAATTATTAGTACCACGAAAGAAAACACGAATGGTGGAAAGTGAGTGATTTCGTACAACAAATAAGAGAGGTATGAATCAAATGCGTTTCTGGGGAGAGCAATATTCCCCTGTACTGGAGACGCACTACGCTTCTCAGAGATGAGTCGGATGTATGTCAAACCCACGAGCGTAATGGACGCCGCTATTATCAGAAATATTACCAAAATAACCACTATTGGTTTAGAGAGAATCTTCTCGTATAATGTGGAGAAAATATTGAAGTTTGTCACTTCTTCAGAGAAATCAATACCTCCCCCCCAAACCGGACATGCTGTAGGCACATCGTTTTGGCTACGCTTGAAAAATTTGGCAGTGCCATTTTCTGAAGGATATTGCATATACGATTGGCTTTAGTTATTGTAGTAGCGATATGCAGAGTAATGAGCAATATGGTATTCGATTTAAATATCAATAGATGCAAGTGAAATATTATTACATGGACCGAACATGTTTTGAATCCTTTTTCCTTTTTCGAGCCGCTTTTAGAAGTGCAGTTTTGCCCTACCCTAAGCGGCTAATAAAGCGCGCACAGCACTTGAAATATTGGATCAAGAAAAGTTAATGCCCTTTATTTGATTTTCCGTCGTAGCTGGTCGATTCCATCAGCCGAAAATACTTGAACCTTGGTCAAGCCCTGTATTGCGGGATCTTAAAATAAGGTACATACTGGGATCTGGAATTATCTTTGCCAACTATCACCTTTAATTATTATAGTAGTATTGGGCGGATTATTCATCGCTCGGTACTGATAAACGAATCTCACTACTTTGAAAAAAAGTTATTACGTTCTACGATGGTGCTTGATTGGTCATACCGAAACTTCACTGTGTTGAGATCGCTGACTTACGAACTCACATTCTCTCAGGGGATCAGAAGAAAGTTTGAATAGACAAGGGGGGCGCTTAAAAAATCAGTGTTACGAAATAAGGTAGCTTAATGGGCTTCAACACCCTTTTTAATTGGGTAACAACGTCACAAAAAAAGAACCGCGATTATGGGAGTCAGCCATATGTGTGCCAGCATAACAGAATACTGAGTAGCCCGCCGATATGCGTGTGTCTTATCTAAAACGGCATTCAGCTAGCGCTTATCCATTAGTATGGGTTTATGATCCAAGAACAAGAACAAGAACAAGAGCAACACATAAGCGCGCGTGTATTCACTTCACCGCTACACTTGCTCTTGGTTAGACAGGTTGATCTGCATGTTACATAACACAAGTAGTAATACGTCCTCGAGATAAGATTTGCAAAACTGAAATTCTGATCTTGCTGATAAAGCGAGCCCCAGTCTTATCGTTTACTTTTTCACATTCTTATCAGCGAGGCGAAAGACCGAAAAAAAGCAGAATGCCATTGCAGCTTACGTAAAACAAGCTTTACCCACGTTTGCCACGTTCTGCCTGCTTGTTCTAGCATACAGGGTCGGACGCGAGCCCAGATGTCTTAACATCACGTGGCAGCCCAGCAACGAGCAAATTGGCGAGGAAATGGGCGAATATGCAATGCCAATCCCATCGTATTGTTGAACGCCGGGGAAAGGTGGGCGCTAAAACGACCGACGAGCTCTAATTTTAACTCACATTTCGTTTATGCTACACTACAGACACGTGGAAAAAAGCAAAATACCCTTTTTGGGCATACCATTATGTTAGTTTAAAAGCAAATCAGACGAAAACATGTCTCAGCACCTTTTGGGAAAAGAAACATCACGACACCAAGCCGAATGAGGTAACCGCCCTAAACCACGGCCCCTTACCACCCAGACACCCCTTCACGGGGCGCCCGCGTGGGCGGCCCTGCCGGATCTTGCAAGCTCCACATGGGTAAGAAAAATAAATGACGCACGCATCCGAATAACCTGCGTTACACCCAGCAGCATCCGGAAAATCTTTTTTTTTTTTTTTTTTTTGAAACCGGAACAAACTGGATTCCTAGTACTTTCGCCCGCGGAGACTGTTTCAGCCTAGTTCCGGCCGTCCCGCATGCTCTCTCTGGAGTGGGATTTTTTTTTGTTTTGGGCTCGCTTCCCTTGCTGCTGCTGCTCCCCTAACAACGTGGCCTTTTCATTTGGTAAGGAACTATAATTTTGTTCTAGAATGTTATAATTGCTGCTGCGGCGGTTTCTTTCTGCAGTCGTCATTCATTGTGCCCACGTACGAATTTTTACAATGGGCTTCCGCTGTGCGCACGTTGACAACTCGCCAAATAACAATTCTTTTTCTTTTCTTTTTCACGACGTTGATGATACCGTGTCTGCGACATTTCCACTTTTAGTAGGGACGCAAAACGCAAGTTTTGCTATTGATTTTTTCCACCTCCATTTCCTTTTTTTCACCTCAACAATCAAATGTACTTATATAAACTTCTTTTGTTATCTCCAAACTTTAAACTTGGTTACATTTGTTTCTCATTCATATATCAATTCACGAAAACTAAACCTACCTTACTTTTATCCTTATTTTACTTTTTTTTGTATTTCCCAACCATCAATCTTTACTCTTTATATATTTTCTTCTCTTCTTCTCTCTCTTATTGAACATAAAATACCATAACCATACCAACTTAAAGTCTCTCTACTTTGTTATCATTATTTTTTTTTGTCCATTATTACAACTTTTTGGTGCAAAATAAAAAATATAACCCCCAGAATATACGTATTATCGGATCTCTCTTCAAGTTTAACAATTATGAACTCCATTTTAGACAGAAATGTTAGATCAAGCGAAACTACATTAATTAAACCTGAAGCCGAATTTGATAACTGGTTGTCCGATGAAAATGATGGGACCGGTAATCTCATTTCTAACAAGGACTCTTCATCGGTTCTTTCTGCATCTTCTTCCACATGGTTCGAGCCCTTGGAAAATATCATCTCCTCTGCATCTAGTTCCTCGATAGGTTCCCCCATCGAAGACCAATTCATATGTTCGAATAATGAACAGTCCGCTCTTTTCCCAACAGACGAGTTTTTCAGTAATCCTTCCTCTTACTCGAATTCTCCTGACGCTAACAACAGCGGCTCAGTAAAAAGAGAAGAGGAAGACGACGATGCTCTTTTATTAGCGGACTTCGAACCAGCCTCCTTACAATATATGCCTAACATGATGAACGGTGACAACGGTGATGACAACTCACTTAAAAACGAAATTGAATTAAATGATCCATTCATGAAAACAGGACTGGATGCTAAGGAAACGAAAAAGAGGGCTCCAAGAAAAAGATTAACCCCTTTCCAAAAGCAAGCCCACAACAAAATTGAAAAACGTTACAGAATAAACATCAACACTAAAATTGCAAGATTACAACAGATCATTCCATGGGTAGCAAGTGAACAAACCGCTTTCGAAGTGGGTGATTCCGTAAAGAAGCAGGATGAAGACGGTAACGAAACTGCCGCTGCCACTCCACTTCCAGCAACCGCCGCTACAAGCACGAAACTAAATAAAAGTATGATTTTGGAGAAAGCCGTTGATTACATCCTATATCTCCAAAATAACGAACGACTATACGAAATGGAAGTTCAAAGGTTGAAAAGTGAAATTGATACTTTGAAACAAAACAAAAAATAAAGGCAAATTTGCCCAAACACCGATATTATAAAACTACGATAGAAATTCCTTTCCTCTTTTTCTCTTTTTTTTTTTTCCATGAAATATTTTTTTTCCTCTCTTGGTTTAAATGAGGCTTCTCCAAAACAAACCTAAACTAAAAAAAAATAATACATACAACCATAACATGGCACACAAAAAACAAGCAAAAAAAAAAATGGAAAAACTAAAACGTCCCAAAAAGACCAAAAAACGCAAACCCATCAGAAGGGGACGAGCCGTGATACCACTCTCCTGCCCTTTTCTATTCCGTACTATTCAAAACTTCTCTCAATTTATTCTTTATACACACTAATGACTCGCGATTCATGACCAAGAAAGCACAAGACATGACAAGATTCCCTCCTCCTAACCACAAATGGATATGTATGCCAAAACTGAAGACGACATTTAGCTTCTTTCTCCACTTTTAACAAAAACATACCTCCTAATGATTTATACGAACGAACTCTTTTTTTTTTAAACTTCTTTATTTTATTTTTATTATTACGGTTATCTTTCTTATTCATTACATTTCACAACCTCCTTATTATGTCACCCCATAACTAAACTAAGTATGAAACATATATATTTTCAGCATTATATTCTTAAAACACCTTTGACTTCTTTTAATAAAATTAATTTCCTCAGGGAGAGAAAAAAATTATTCTCGAAACTTCCTAAAAAAAAAGTTTGCTCCAGGGGAGGTTCGAACTCTCGACCTTCAGATTATGAGACTGACGCTCTGCCGACTGAGCTACTGAAGCACGCAAAAAGCTATAAGGCATAAGATACGTGTTACCAATACCGAAATAAATTAGTTTCCTCACGATCAATCCTCGCTTGATTCTGGGAGCCTTACTTATGGCATATATCTTACATAGGATCTGAATGTAACAAAAGGAAGGAAGCGCCGAATCTCTCTATTGACCGTGGAAACTAGATGATAATTGTTTTGGAAATCCATTATTCCCTAATGTTATACTACAACGTATATAGATTATACCTGAGATTCTCTTCATGAAATTAGGAATCCCCAAAAAAGGAATGGGAAATTTTGCATAGTATCTATAAATGATTCCGTCCCCCTTTTCATATGTTATCATCCATTGATCCTACTACAATATCAATCCTTGCGTTTCAGCTTCCAGCAAATTTGAATCTTGCTTCACTGGTCTTGTAATAATTTGTGTCACCTTTTAACATCGTATATAGTAGGAAAATAGATGGACGATAGTTGAATCTTTCCCCAACTTTTCCCTGTATTCCGTGCAGCGGCGTAAATGAACTGGTGCTTCCGGTTATGTAATACCGAACCAACGGTGAACACAAACAAAACACCACATACAATGAGCGTCTCCTATACGCCTGCTCAGAGTGGCCAAAAACGGTAACACCATATTTTATTGCCTAGTACGATGCATGCCGTTTAGTTCTACTACCATTTCGGATGCCGAGAATGCCCCGTACGCGGTGTCTGCAAGCGCCGTGGCCCCTGGACCGGGAACCAGCAGTGTCAGCGGCTAAAACCACCAAATAACGCACCCCCCACACCCCACGCCCCTGAGATCCAAGCCTCGTCGCCGGTGGACATTTGGCGCCTTCCGTCAGCAGCGATCCTCGCCCGCTCCGCTCATTTCTTTTCCCGAATAAGAAAAGAAAGCGGTTTGGCTTTTCTGCTTCTTTCCACGGCCTTTCGCGTTCTCCTGCGAGTTTTTCGCCAAATGCGCGCGCCCTTGCTCTGATGAAAAAAAAAAAAATGAAAAATTTTCAAGATGCGTATATGGGATGAGCTGCGATGCGATACCCTGGAGCTAGAAGCTGGCCTTACATCTTGACATGAAAAGAAAAAAAAAAAATACTTCAACCATAATGCTGGCCTATACTTACTCTCTTTTTCATGGGTTTTTTTTTTTTATTTGACTTGAAGTTCTTTCAAGTTTTGATTGAAAAAATTTTTTTTTGCGAGTTCTCTTCCTTCCTTTGGAACAGAGTTTTTGTTTACAAGTATCTTTTCTTTCTTGCTTGCAATGCGTTCTCTTGAACTTGTTTATATGCACATCTAATGCAGCGATTTTCTCATTGGCCATTATAGAGCAGTACAGCATCGCCAAATATACTACGTTTTTTCGCTGCCTTTTCTTTTCTTTGGGTAAAAAATATAACATGACTATTCTAGAGCAGCTCAATGATGCAGACATTCCTCAGAGGCTAGACAACCACATATTTTTCGGTTCCATACACTCTTTGACGCGTACGAATTTCCTACTAGAAAACGGCATCAGGTATATCATAAATGTCGATATACCCACTGAAACACTATCACACATCTATCATGAGCTTCGCCCAAGCTTGTTCGATGAAACAGTCATCGTGAACATCGACAACGATTCTCAGGTACCAATGGACAATGATTTAGTACGTTCCTACCATTGGCATAATAGCTCCCTTTTACAGCAGTTAATTTACCACCTCGATTTCTTGGACGTTATCAATAATAATGGTGAACCTCTAACTCCACCACCAGAATCCCACTATCGAAACGCATACGTTCAATTCGACCGTGGCTCTAATGATTCGGTATCGGCACTGGATAGTTTGCTGTACGGTAACAAGTCTGAATATTCTCGTACGAATATTTTCCAGGTGGCCAACGAAGCCAAATTCCAAGTCTTCAACGATCTGATCACAATTTTCAAATGCTCAATTGCTCAAAGTGGGAACATGAACAGTAATATACTCATTGTATCAGAGAACGGTAATCACGACGAAAATTTAATAAGCTTACTGATGTCCACCGTCTTGAAGGCAAACCCGACTTTTAACGTCTACCAGGCTCTGCAATTCGTTAAATCTACTACAGTAATCCCGGACAGTGTAAGAGACGAAAAAATTTTATGGGCCACAGGGTTCATCAACTATCAAGAATTAATCAAGAAAAATGAAATGTATTGGGGGCTGGGTTCTCAAAAGGGTCTCAAACTTACGTCTTTTGCCTCTCCCATCTCCAACATGGAAAGGAAACAAAGAAGACGCGACGACTCAAATATTATCAGACCAAAGCTACCACAACAACAACAACAAAGTTCGTTCTGCTCAATAGAGAGACCTAAGAGGGCCCGCTGCGATTAACATAACGAAGAAGACCAACTGATGTCTGCACCTAACGAATCATAACAATAACAACATGACACTAAGAATACCTTTAAAAAATAAAGACTCTATAATTGTATGTATATGTATATATAGATGAATGCATAAGCATTGACCGGCTCTTTAATTATGTACCATAATAATGACAAACCATCTAATTATACCATTCATAACAGCATCTATAAAAATCTGCTTGCTCTAGCCTAGGCTGCTTGTCGTATTGTTCCTCATACTGTCACCGATACCACCTTGGAAAGGTTCACCCGGCCGGGATATGTTTGAATAGGAAGACAAAAGTACCAGTTTATGGTGATTTAAAAAAAAGAACGCATATATACATCAACACAATATATCAAATTAATCGGGTATAAACAACTTTCTATACACAAATACTTTATACAGATGTATATTAACTTAACGACTATGTGCTCATAGTACCCTAACTCTCTTATTTTACATAACATACACGAACAAGAAAAAATAACCAGATACGAAATGTCAGTGGTATTACTCTCTCGCGTTTTTCTTATATTTCTTCAAAATCTCTCCTTCAAATATAATAATATTAAATCGTAATAACTATAGTTCCATTTGCACACTTTTAAGCAGCATTTGGAACCTTTGCCAAAACATCGAATGAACCTGTACCGACATTATTCAATCTGCCTACGACGATTCTAGCAGAAGGACTGTCTAGTTGTTCACGTTCATTGTCTAAGACGGCCTTGGTCAGGAATTGACATGTGGTTTCGTAGGACATTTTCATGAACGATGAGGTAGATGTTTCCATACCTTGTCTGTTAAAGGCTAAGTAAGTACCTTGTCTGGTCATCATATCAGCAATTAGATCCAAATGACGGAAGGAAACAGAAATAGCATAACGTGAGAAAACGTTATTGATTTCGTTCACAACGGTATTTCTGGCTGCTTCTACACCATATGTTCTCAGAACAGCAGCGACATCATTGGATGTAATACCATCAACATCGATAAACGCTTCTTGGTCCCACATGGCTTGGAAATTAACACCTTCGGTAACAAGAACACGCTTTCCGTTTTCTGGTTCTGGATGAACACAACGATCAATACGAGGAATTTGTCTAATAATGGAATTCCTACAGATTTCTTCGACAATGTTAACCATCAGCAATTTTTCAGTGTCTGCAGCTAATTCTAATTTGAATTCACACCATTTACCTGATTCATCATCAAAATTGTATTTGGTAATGAACTTGTGATGAGAAATGATGGCTGATTGACGATCACGTTGGACTTTGCTCATATTGTTGTTAGCTTCTTCTATGCTCTTGTTGATTTGTTCATTCATGTCAACATCCTCATCCTCATCAGAGTCAGAATCACTTTCCTTATCAGAATCAACACCCTCTTCGTCAGAAGACTTTTCAGCCTCTCTCATAGTTTCAATTTCATCTTCATCCGGTTCGTCATATGAGACGGCTTGCTTGGTTTTCTTGTGACTTTGTTCTTCATCGTTGTCTTCTTCCAATCTTTTAGAGTTTGAAGAACTGCTTGTAACATCAGTTTGCAACCTAGGCACTGCAACGCCAATGTCTGGTCCGGTAGTCTTTTTTTGTTTTTTGACTTCCTTCACAATGGCAGCTTCCAACAAATGTATAAATTGAGTAGATACCACATTTTGTAATTCTTCCTTAGAGACGTCATATTCTTCGCTATATTCGCTGTTGTCAAAAAACCTCATATGAATAACATATGAACGAGCGGCATTTCCACCAGCGGTATTTGAGGTTCCAGTCGTTTCAGTGACTGTTACCTTATCTATCACTTCAGATAGTAGAACTTTTGATATGGATTTACAGAAAGTATCAGCTTGTTCGTCGGAAACATCATCCCAAATAGGTAGTGTCATTTGTGGCGTTTTGATAGCAGAAGAAGCGGTCATAACAATTTCTCTTAAACGAGGAATACCTAGCGTCACATTAGCGGCACCGTGACCTGCAAAATGGAAAGTATTCAATGTCATTTGTGTTGAAGGTTCACCAACAGATTGAGAGGCAATAATACCAACAGCTTCACCTGGATTAATTAGAGAACGCATATACTTCAGTTGCATTAAAGCTCTGAATTTCTTTTCATTAACACCATCTGCTGATTTGAATAGTTTGGAATTCTTGTCCAAGAAGGATTCCAATTTATCTTGGAAGTTTTCAGACACGGAACCCAAATATTTAGCAGGATTGTATTTGGCTAAGACAGGATCATATTTAACTGCTTGCTTGTAATGTGGTTCTTTGCTATGTTTCTTTCTGTATTTCAAGGTTTTCTTGGAATACTTCAACGCAGACTCAACATCTAAATGTTCGATTAAGGCGGATGGATTGTATTTCTTCAACAATGCATAGTAGTTATCCAAACAGAACTCGAATTGAGTCATGTGAGATTCTTTAGTAATGTCAACAGCGTCACCACCATACATGAATTGCACTAAAGTACCATCCGCGTCTCTTATACTGTTGTCATAAGATACGTGAACACCCTCTAATTGTTTTGTCAAACAACGCTGCAAGTAACCAGATCTAGATGTCTTGACGGCAGTATCAATCAAACCTTCACGACCAGCCATACAATGGAAATAATATTCTTGAGGTTTAATACCAGAATAGAAACGACCCTTAACATAACCACCGGCCATGGCATCCGTTTCGTAAGGTTTGAATGATGGTAAAGTTTTACCACTAACCATCACTGGCACTCTTCTACCTTCCAAAGCTTGTTGACCTAGCAAACACATAATTTGGGAAACATTAACGTTAGAACCTTTGGCACCAGAAAGAGCCATTGCTTGCATGGAATTACATGGGAACTTTTTCATGGTACCGTCTGGTACACACTTGGAGACAACTTGGGAAGTGATAACATTAACCTTAGAAGATGTAACAGCATCAAGAATACCTGACTTGTTATTGTCACGTAAAATTTCTTGTAATCTCTTTAATAATTCTGCATCATCTGCAGGTGTATCTTTATTCAAATTGGTAACTTCAGCAGCGGCTTGACGACCAGTATCAACAGATGTCTTCAGAATGTCAGTTCTCCATTTATTACCTTCAGCAGTTAAACGCAAGTCGTCCATACCACAAGTAAATGCTGTAGCGGTAATATAGTTAGTAAATAGCCTACCCAAGACTGATAAAACTTTAGCGGCAACTTCTGGACCATATACTTCATGCAATGAGTGAACAATACCATACTTAGAAGCACCGTATTGTGATTTATCTAGAATACCACATAGCAATGCACCGTCCTTGAAGAGAACCTCGTTTTCCAAAGAGCCTTTACCCCAGTATTCATTCTTAATCTTATTTGTAGATATCAAATTAATACCTGGCATATCTGGTGGGGTAACATTCAACAACACTGTTGTAATAATTTGTTTACCTGTCCACAGTGGATATGGCTTAAAGATAGCCGGTGGCAAAGTGATGATTTTATTTCTCGTGGTATGACCATCTTCAGGACGAATACAACCATAGATGTATTGTTGATATTGTTCTCTAGTAAAGAAACTGTCTTTACTTGTTAACCAAACACCAGCAGAAATATGATCTTGAATCAAACCTCTAACTGGAGAACCAGAAGTCGGAGTCAAGTATTGAGAATCAGTATTAGCTAAGTTTAGAGCTTCAGCTCTTGCGTTTTCGTTTTGTGGGAAATGCATGTTCATTTCATCACCATCGAAATCCGCATTATAAGCACCAGTATTAGCATAATGCAATCTCAAAGTCTTTTCATTAGGTAACACTCTAACTTTATGACCCATCATGGAAGCTTTATGTAAAGTAGGTTGACGATTCATTAAAACAACATCTCTGTTCTTGATATGACGGTAAACCTTCTTGTTTAAAGTGTGGGTAGAAACATTCGAAGAAGGCGTTAACAACTGATTAGCTAGTGCCTTACGCTGTTCTAAGGACATCCCGATCAAAGAGACCAAAGAACCATCTTCATTTTGAATTTGAGTAGCACCTGGCCATTTATCAGGACCATTGATGACTGCTTGACGTAACTCTGCAATGTTATAAGCGGTCACCGGTTCTGGGTAAGTTAGCTTAACTGCGAAAACAGGTGGAACACCAATTTCGTTCGTTTCAATGTTTGGATCTGGAGAAATAACAGAACGAGCAGCGTAGTTAACACGCTTACCCATCATATGCTTTCTGAATAAACCCTCCTTTTTTTCCAAAGCTTGTTTGACACCAGGGATTGGAACTTTGCCACTAGTTCTACCTTGTGCCTTGGTGGAATCAATAAATGCGTTAACATCGTTTTGGATGGTGACAAACGCGTTCATTAATCTACTAAAAATCACTCTTCTATCTTCAAGAGAGACTTTGTCCTTCTGTAATTTAGACAAATCGTCGTTTAGATCTCTGATCAATAATGCTGTAGTCAAAACCTTTGACAACAGTTGATTTTGAGAGTTTTCATGAACTTCATCACCTAACTTAGATGGTAAACGGAACCTGGTTGGTGGAACAACGATGACGTCCATAAAGAAAGAATCAGCTTTAACCAATTTTCTTGATAGATTGGGTCTAGAATGGAAAACATGTTGTAAAACATATTGTTCTTTCTTGAAAACTGTTTCTAAAATATTCTTCACTTCAGTAGATAAAATATATGTGGAACCAGTCTTTGGTCTAGCGGAAGGATTTCTACCAACGTCAAAACTTTCTTCGTCATTTGCAGATTCTTCGTTAGAGCCATCCAGTTTTTGCGCCTGCTTTTGTTTCTTAATCATATCTTGACGAATGAAACCTTTTACTCTGTTATTTGTGATTTGCTTTTCATTCAACGCAGTTTCAAAAATCTTGGTAAAACCATCCTTTCTAAATTTTGGCGAAAACATACCACAATTATCACATTTACCTCTGGTTAATAGTTTTTTGAGAAAATCGTGAACCAGTTTCTTTCTTTCGTCGTTGACGGTAGCGGTGAAAGAACCCCTTTCTGTTGTTCTACCGTCCGATAGTGCCTTAGCAATAACAATGTCGACATACTCTGCGCGCTTGGTTTTCAATTCGTTCAACAAAGTGGAGGAAACATCCCTTGATTGCTTATCTTCACCATCCATGGATTCATCTTCATTGTCTTCAATAGCCTCGTCACCAGTGTACATGCTGCTGTTAAGAGAGCCCAAGTTTATTTCATCTATTTTGTAAGACTCGTCAATCAAACCGTATTGTAACAGTTTCAACTTACATGCGTAACGATGAACTTCAACTGACTTCAAACGGAAATGGTGACAGAACAAACATGATGCCCTCAAATAAATATACAACTGATTGAAGAACAACGGATTATAACAAGGGACAGGTAGTTCAATGTGACCTTGATGGCCGGGGCAGAATTTTTCGTCCAAACCACAAGTGGAACACAAATTTCTTAAGAAGGCACCCAAGGCTAAATCGTATAAACCGCCAGAAACTGGATGACCCAAATTATCCAAAACTGTTGGGTTGGTAATTTGCTTTGCTGACAAATTTCTAATTTCTTTAGCTGTTAGGATCCCAAAATCAACAGACGTGATTTCAGAACCAACTGGTTTAGAAATATCCATTTTTCTTTCTTGCTTTAATTATAATTGAGATAAGGAAAAAAAAGCAGAAAAAGGACAAGTTTTCAGCTGTATAGTTTAATGGATACCTAGGTATAGGATTGTTAGCGTATTTGCGGTTGCTTTATGTTTAATAAAGTTGTCAAGTAAAAGTCGAGAAAGCTTTTGTTATAAGAGATGAGATGAGATTTGAAAAATTTTTTCTTTTTTTTTTGCCAAAATTTTTCACGGCAAAATATTGCCGAGAGAACGGGTAATCAGTATTTACTAAAGAAACGAATATGTCAAATATATGGAAACACAACGATCAATATCCATTCTTATTTGATTTTAACGTCAAAGATACAAGGATTATCGCATAATCGGGAAAGCTCAGACGCTCAAAACTCTCGGCTCCTTAAAGCTTTCCCACTGCAAACATGCACCCAATGTGTTTGTGTCTTGATCCTTGCAGACATAAATAAAACGTGAAACATTGAAGAAAATAATGGAGACAAATGGGGGTTTTCTAGAGCTAATGGAGGCTCTCTTCTGTGCGCTTATGCCGCAATCTTTAAACATTTGTAGCAGTATATTACTGACATTGAAGAACGAAAAAAAAAATCGATGGGGATGCGTGGGTGTCTTGAAGAAAAATTTTCTTTTTAATGAAATAATAATGGCATCGCAAATGGAATAGTGACGAGTAAGGTTTAGCAATGAGATAGATTAGAAGGAAATATCACTGTGCACCCTCCCACAATTTGAAACTCACAGGATACACTCGATATATAGGAGAAGGAAGTGAATCATGTCACAAGTAAAAAGATCTAACGAGAACCGCGAAGCTACAAGGTTCATCAAAAAGCATAAAAAACAGGTTACAAACCCCATTGATGAAAAAGATGGGACTTCTAATTGTATAGTGCGTGTTCCCATCGCTCTTTACGTTTCTTTGGCACCAATGTATCTAGAGAACCCGTTGCAAGGTATCATGAAACAACATCTAAACCCATTAGTAATGAAATATAATAACAAAGTTGGAGGTGTTGTGTTAGGTTACGAAGGCTTGAAGATTCTTGATGCCGATCCTTTAAATGAAGAAAACCTGTCTGCAAAATTGATAAAAATTACACCGGATACTCCCTTCGGTTTCACTTGGTGCCACGTAAATCTATACGTTTGGCAACCACAAGTTGGAGACGTTTTGGAGGGCTACATTTTCATTCAATCCGCTTCACATATCGGTCTTTTGATCCATGACGCATTCAACGCTAGCATCAAGAAGAATAACATCCCCGCGGATTGGACTTTTGTTCATAACGAGGTCGAGGAAGATGCCGACGTGGTGAATATGGATGAAGATGATGGATCCCATAATAACGAAGAAGGCAAGGATAACAACGGTGGAAACAATAGTCTGGGCAAATTTTCTTTTGCAAACAGATCCCTAGGCCACTGGGTGGATTCTAATGGCGAACCTGTAGATGGTAAATTGAGATTCACAGTGAGAAACGTTTATACTACAGGTAGAGTTGTTTCTGTGGATGGTACCTTAATAAGTGATACTGACGAAGAAGGCAACGGCTACAATAGTTCTCGTTCTCAGGCTGAAAGTCTACCTATAGTGTCAAACAAGAAGATCGTATTCGATGACGAAGTTTCTACCGAAAATAAGGAAAGTCATAAAGAACTAGAACTACCAGAAGTGAAAGAAGACAATGGTTCTGAAATTGTATATGAGGAAAACACCAGCGAAAGTGATGATGATGAATCAAGTGATAGTGATTAGGAGTGAGGAGGAAATAAAAGCCAATATAGATAAATAATTTATATATTATTAATATACACTGACATATATAGTTGTACATTATTGCAATACTGATTTTTGTTGGTCGTGCATATATAGCCTGTCGAGAAAATACAAAGTAATGAAATATGCAAACAGGATTGTTTTGGTTGAATTCCGGCCTTTTCTAGTCTTTAATGATGTCATTATTTTCATTGTTGACGCTTTCGAAGGCAATGTCGTCAAACAATACACAAGGCAGCGACACAAAATAAGCGTCCAATCCTGACATGAATAAAATTTCCGGTGGCATTCTTAAAGAGTAGAGTTGACAGATGTCTCAAACAATACAAGCCTGCTATATTAGGAGTTAACCAGGAAACAAATGGCAGGGCAAGAGGGCGGTTGCGTGACGAAACGTCTACAGAATGAGCTGTTACAACTACTAAGTTCTACCACACGAAGTATCAGTGCGTTCCCTGAAGATGACAATGACTTAACATACTGGACGGGATATATAACGGGCCCTCAAGGAACACCATACAGCGATCTCAAATTCAAAATTTCATTGAATTTTCCTGAAAGCTATCCATTCCATCCACCAAAGGTCAAGTTCGTAAGTCCAATGTGGCATCCAAACGTTGATATGAGTGGCAATATCTGTCTGGATATTTTGAAGGAGAAATGGTCGGCAGTTTACAATGTGGAAACAATTCTACTATCATTACAATCTTTATTGGGAGAACCAAATAATAGATCCCCGTTAAATGCGGTAGCAGCAGAACTTTGGGATAAAGATATGGAGGAATACAAAAAAAAGGTTCTGGCCTGCTATGAAGAAATCGAAGATTGCTAAATAAAAAAAAAAAGTAAGTTCATGCATATTTAGAAGTACAAAAAGAGGGTTTCAACAGCTTTTACGCCTAACAATGATAACAATAACAATAACAATAAATAAATAAATAAATTAAAACAAAAGACAAACCCTTAAATATATACGAATCTATATACTAAACCATAATTAAAATATATTAAATGTATTCCAAAAAAAAAATAAACCTGTAACCTAAACCCTTTAACGTCTCATTTTTGCCTTACCCAATGAGATCATTATATAAAACCTACTAAATTTACCATCTAGAGATGATGAAAAAGATATACCCTTCCGAAAGCGGTTTTTTATCATTATTCTTAGAGGTATTTTTCAAATTGCGTATCCTGTAACCAGCCCACCTTTTCAAAAGCAGCATATAACCTTGATGCTTTATTAACGTCTATTCTACAAGCTTTCTGAGCATCTGTTCTCCTAAACGGCAATCCTCTTTTAAACCGGTGAACTTTTTCTAAAAAAAACCTTCTTTTGGAGTCCAAATAAAGATCACATGGTAATCTTAAAATCTGTGCCAGCACCAATTCCGCTGGATGCAAATGTTGCTTGAGAGGATCCTGACTCAGATCCATTGGAGAACCTTTCCATTCCACTCTTAGAGCTTTGCTATTGTCATTGGATAAAGTACATAAACTAGGAGAGTAATCAGGTAACTTTTCCCATGACATACTTGGAACATACTTGGGAACACTGTTAATCACGCCTTGAGAGGCCAATGGGGAAGAGATAGTATTAATTGGTCTTTTCATTTGACGTACAGGAGTCACCGATCTAACAGGAACCTCACGAGTAGGGCTAATTTCTTCCTCATAGTTTTCTGATCCGACCCCGTCATCGTCATCTAGCTCTCTTGATCTTCTCTTAATTTTTCTGTCGTACCTTCTTCTCTTAGGCAGTACTTCCGGATTGATAACCGGTCTAACCATTTTCGACCTTTTATAATCCTTTATAGGCATCCTTTTCGTAATCTTCATATCCCGAAAGAAGCTATACTGCGATAAGAAATTCCTAGTGTTGTAATTGTACCTCTGCGAATCCAACCCCGTTTCCCAAACAGGGGTCAACATGATCAAATCGCAACAATCGGCTTTCATATCAATCACTTGTGGCTGACTTACTACGGGAGAATGTCTTAGTTTGGGCGACAATGGCGGAGAAGGTATCAGGTAGTCATCGACATTTGAATCGATAGCATGAATACTGCTACCGACGGATATCGGGCCATGAGCAGAGCTCATCGAGTTCAATTCCCCCTCAATGTTCTCTTTGACCATATTTAGCCTCTGTACCTTCTGGTTGAGTTTGTAACTCAAATGATGCGAAGCGGGATTTCCGTTCATGGTTCCATTCAATCGGGGGTGTTCCGGCGCAGGAGAGTGAAATTGCATGTTATTTAGCATTGCTCTCTAGTAAATGTCCCTTCTAACGTGTGTAGTCTTGCCACGCTCTATAACGCTTATTATGTACTTAAACCAGAGTAAACATTCACACAAATATATAAGATCCTATAAAAGTTTTCAACCCAGATTATACTGATAAAAAATCCTTCTAGAAGAACCACAAAACTGGAAAAAGAAACGGTAATTTGCACATTTCTTTTTCCTCAGGGACCCCGCGCCTGTGCACCGCATCGCCTTTTAGCCGCCGAAACGGAAAAACTAAAAAGATAAAGGCTTGTTAGAGCTTCTGGGGCGTGCCTACTCCGAAGAGCTCTCTGATGAGATCGTCGATCTCATGGGAAAGCGAAAAGTCATGCGTGTAGTTTATGTTGCCGACTTGATTCAACGTCTGGTTTTCTTGTTCTGTTTCCAGCTCCGTGTCCTCTTGCAGTCGCTTTGGCAATTCGTATGAGGGGGACAGTTGTGTATAAAAGATGTGGTTGAAAAAGTCTAGTTGCGCATTCCACGTATCTTGCTCGCTGCGGCGCGTTTCCTTCAGCTTCTTTAGACAGTTAATGGCCAGTAGGCACGCGTATATTTGGTAAAGGTTTCCCTTGGTATAGTTTCCGAATTTCTTCCCGAAATTGTCTAACAGAGTCTTCAAATCATCGATAATCTCTATGACCACTGTTTCTGATTCTTGAGAATCTTCTATAAACGGCTTATTGAAAGTGAGCCGTACTATATAGTAGTAGTACCAGAAGTAGGATATAGTGGGGTCTGTGGATACGTCATCGTCTTCGATGAGTGTCTTGGACCATTGCAAAAATTCTGGTAGGGATTGTCTCCAGTTGTAAACTTGAGAGTTGAAAGTATTCAAGTACTTTACTTTTTGCGTTATGTCTTCTGATTCAATAAAAATTTTGGAAGTGAAAATTTGTACTAGTCTTGACAGAATTATCAAGTTTTTCAACGGCAATGAAATCTGTAAAACATGTCTTCCGATAAACCTAAACTCTTCCGTACCGTTTACTTCTGGCAGTTCATCTGAATCTGGCATGGTCGAGTTACTGACACTTAACGTGGAAGTTCTTCCCAACATTAGGCAGATAAAATGATCTGCTATATAACAGCCCCAGTAGATTCTTGATCTTATTTCCAATTCACTTTGGGTCAACTGTAGATTGCTATCATCAATGTACCAGACTTTAGGGTCCAATTGGAACCCCATATCGTAGCCGACCCTAATGGCCAGACCAGAGAAATACCATCCTAGTTGATTATTACCCTTCCCTAACTCGTAGAAAGCAAAACAAAATAATGCTTGCACGGTAGTAATACGCGCCGTACTTTGCTCATCAAAGACGAGTTGCAATAATGTTTTTTTACTTCGTTCATAATATATTTCTGAATACTCATGTAAATCTGGTGTTAACCTTGAACCCACAGCACACACGGCGTAAATCAATTCGACAGAACAGTAATTAGAATCTTCGTAGTTATTTTTTGAGTGATTGAAAAACCCATAGAGGAAACTTTCTCTATGAACGAAAATAAAGTAACCAGGATACAACCATTTATAAAAGTTGGAAAGGGATTTCAGAATCCTTGGGTCGTTATTAATAGAATTGGGATTATCGTCATTCAATCCCCTTACAATCACAGTGGTCTTCAAATCAGATATACGCTTTTTAAGCCCACCATTTGCAAGCGTGGAGTTATTCCCTGTTATACCATCGGGAAAAGTAGCTGAATCTACGGACGTCACTAATGAAGATGCCGATAACAAACCGTCTGGCGTACTTAATGGTTTCCGTTTATAACTCACGGGGCCTTCGGGGTAAAGACTTCCCTTTACTAGCGGCTTCTTCCTTTTTTCACCTTGTGGAGTTATTGACGTTGGTAAAAGCAAGCGGCCATCAAGTGAATTGGCGAAATCTTGCTTCTGAGAATCAAAAATAGCAGAGTTTATGGTAGATGTAGGTATTGGTTTTTTAAAAGACGCTGGTGTTTGGTTGGCACTGTCGTTATTAATAATAAACGTACCTCTAGTTGCAGGTATTGGAAGTGGCGAGGTTTGATCTGAATATTCATCCGGCATTCGGGAACTGTCTGGGAAAACTGACATAACATCTCCAACCATCATCCGGTTCAGCATTCTATCATCATCAGGATATATTTTCTGAACAAGGTTTTTCAAATTGGTCTCTAATTGGGCTATATGGCTTTCTAAAGACTTGACGTACTTGTTGGTATACCGTTTCTTTCTTAAGTCTTCATCATTAACGTTGCAGACTAATTCCAACCTAGAGCAGTTCCCACAAGGGAATCCCAAGTCACATTTTTTCCTTCTGTTTCTACAATTTGTGCATGCAAGCCTCTTCCTAGTATTGCTGGCATTGTCAGGAGTGTTGATTACTGTTCCGGATCGTATGTCAACGGCAGAAGAACTTCTAGAATTTTCTTCCTTTGGACTTGTACTAGTGCTACTCAAAATATTATCGGTCATATCTGTTGATAAGGCTCGTTTAACAGCGTGGTTTTTCTCATTCTTATTTTGCCACAATGGCGCTGTCATTTTAGTCCTTTGATACTACAGATAATCTCTACTTTTAATAAAAAAAAGAGATTCAACAATAATTGATTCATAGAAGAAGCAAACTATTAGCGGTTTCTTAAAATCCTGTTTATGTATCTTGTTTACGCATATCTGATTGTGGGTCATTGCTGATTGCAATCTGCTCGAAAAAAAAAAAAAAAGGCGAAAACAAACGTAAAGATATCTGATTATGAATATTTGATGTCAAATGATTAAAATGACCATAAGAACACCGGAACAATAACCAGACTTTAGAAACTATTGTGTACTCTTGCACTTTTTCCAATATTCTGAAGAATTCTTATGAGATTTTGTATGTGTCTTGAAATCTTATATAGTGTCTTATAAAAGAAGTGTTATGCAAAATAATATCTTCAAATAGTCGTGTAATCATTGAAAAAAAAAATCCCATCACAATTCATCATGCAAAGGAACAGAGTCATCATAACCTTGATCGTTGCTACTTTTACCTTCTTCATCACTAGAAGACGATACGAAGGCATCAATTTTTTCCTTCCATTCGGAGACAAGTTCATCATCAGTAACCAGTTTCCTTTTATAAGACGACTTGAGAAACCTAATCGGAACCTCGAGTTGTAGATTATTAACTAAGTCTTGACCAATATTAACCAATGATCTGGCATCGGAAGATACACGTTGGTAGTGAATTCTGTATTTATTACCAACATCTAGTTGACGATATCTTTCCAAGTTTACAAGAAAGCCTGGCTCAGTAGAGTAAAACTCTAGATTGTTTTCCCTTAGCATTTTCTCCCAATAGCCTTCATTCCAATACCCATTACCGCTCATCCTGAATAATCCCAATGGTGCACGATTAAGCCCTTGAAATTGAAACAGATCAAATGGATTAAGCGGGGCTTCATTTGGTGTCAGGTACAATACTTGGGAAATGTTCTGAGGGAAAATGACATCTAAAAATAAAAATTTGGAGACGTCCCTCCTTCTTGAAGAGAATCTTTGCGGCCTCAACCATTGTGGCCATTCGTACTCTAAGAAAGTGATAGTACCTCTCATCTCATTGGAGGCATTTATATATTCACAAAACTTTCTTAGCGAACCAGAAATAGATCGTTGGTCTAAAATAAAAAAATTTACTTGCTGCGATTTGGAACACTTGGACAGTATGGACAGAACCATTTGCTTGTACTTTTCTTCCTCTTCTCGCCCTGTTTCCAGAACGGAAAAGATGTTGATGACTGTGTCATCGCTGGTACCTTCCTCGTCCTCTTGCTCGTATGAGGGTTCTTCGGTTATTTTCACAGCAATTCTATGTGGGTTGTACGATAGTATATCTAGAGAATTGGATGGTATAAACCCGGGATGCCCGTCAGTAGAAAAAGAGTGAACAGTATATCTTGAATCACAGCTTCTGATAGAGCAACCCTTCAAAAACCTGTCGGTCCGGAACTGTCCATACCCAAAAGTATCCATCGTTAGGGTTTTGTCGATAACATTTCCCAAATGATCAACAAGTTCCAGGCATACGCCCCCTACACCGTCAATATTGCCAGCTGAAAGAGCCGTTTTGTTAGGAAAAGCATGCAGCTCTATGAGCAATTCCTTCAGTTGATATTCGCTGTCTATCACGAATGACTTCGGGGCATCCATTTCAATATCCACTTCTGAATCAACCTGGCTGGTCTCGGAAGTTACCAATTTAATAATTTCTCTGTCATCAACATAAAGTCTCCTGATAGGAACAATGTTTAACTCTACTGTTGGCATTAAAATTACCTGCACATTGATAAAGTTCAAAGACTTGACCTGATCAACAAGAGAGAGGATCAACTGAGACCTTTCTTCTAGTGGATCTAAAATTAGCAATAAATCGATCGGAGCAGATTTTCCGTCATCAAATATAGTCAAATTATTTGGTTCGAAGAACTGATTCAAATCCATTCTTGGCAAGCTACTTTCAGTAGTATAATCAATACCGTTACCATAAATATTTGTACTCTGATAGAATAACTTGGTTAGGATAGAGGAGGTCATTTCAATAAAATCAGGATCCATTCTTTCTTGCGAAAAGCCTGGGAAAAGTAGGTCCAAGGCGAACACTGAATCAATGGTTCTGATAGCTTCTCTTTTTATGATTGCTTCAAAATGCTTTGTTTCTGGGACCTCCTTAGGGTCAAGATGAATAAATCTTCCGTTCAAAACAATGAACGCGCCCTTTTCCAGTTCAAATAATGGGATATCTGGGAGCCATTTATGGAGTCCTAGTTGATTTAAGCCATTTTTTCCAGACTTTTTGCTTTTTCCGTTCTTGACTTTCAGGCTATCGATCAATTTATTTAGAGAGCTTGTCGAATCGTTTTTGGAAAGGCTATCTTGCAGCTGAGCCCAAGCGCTTGAGAAATCACCTACATGAATTACTCTAACTCTCACACCAACAAAAGAACTACCCAACAAATTCTGCAGTCTTTCGAGGGCATGAATAGAATTGAAGTCGTCAACTAATGTGATAGTGTGTAATATATTGTACTTTTTATCTTTGGTGTATGTCGTTACTCTATCTTTACCAATATTTTCTAATGCACTATTATTGACTGAAGAATACAAAGAATCAGCAAAATAATTCGGTGTATATTTATCGTGTCTCAAATTTGCAGATTTATAATGTAACAGGTCTCTTACCTTTATTTGTTTGTTTTTTGGGGGGGAAATATTCAATTCTTTACGTATAAATTCAGTATCTTTCTTTATAACTTTGGCAATTAAATAATTCCAGGTGTTTTTTTTGAATGGATAAATTTCACCATTAATTATAATCGATGTTTCACCAATTTGAAGTTCATCGAGTAAACCATGAACATCTGGGACTGAAGTATACTTTGAAGTATCTGTATTGGCAGTTAAGCCGTCAGCAAGCAGCATTGTTTCCAAAAATGTTTTCAATTCTGCCAAGCCGTTAGTTGAGTTCTTAAGTTCATATATTTTATTAACAACAGAATCATCACTACCTGAATTATATGGGAGAAGTCCAACCCTTTGTGGATAGCCTTGAAAGATAACATTGATAGCACGAACTAATCCACTCAAGGCCTCCTTGACGTCATTATCTTCTAAATGAGTAAAGTCTATAGCAAATATGATTTCTGACCAGTTTTGCTTTATTTCAGGCAGCTCGCCGAATTTTGATTTTTCAAAGAATGTTTGAATGCTGTCCATTAGCTCGTTATATTGTGGGTCATTTTCAATATCGTTGAAGTATATCACTGACTCTGAGAAACCCGGGATAGTGTGAAGATCCATTTTAATCGGTTGCAAGTTTTGTAACTTCCCCAGCGAGAATTGAGAGAACCTGTTCAGTAGAAACTTAGAATCTAACACATCTTTTGAGGGCTCGTATGCTTGTAGAAGATTTGTGATTTTCAGTAAGTTTTGATATTCAATTCTCAAAGCATTAAGCAGATTATATGGGTCCAGCGAAGTAATTTTCCAGTTTTGCCCATTGACATAGAGACCCAACATGTTGTAGTCAAAGCCCTTGGAATTGAGTTTCTCATTGCTGGCTTTGATATCTTCGTTGTCAAGTGCAATCTCTGTTAGCTGCTTGGAGACTAAAGGAAAGTTGTTAATGATATTCTTGGTGAAATGTAAAGTAGCTAGTGTATCATTTTTCTCTTGATAAAATTTCGAGATCAACGACGTGACCTTTAAATCAAGCTCATGCAATTCTTCGGGCTCCAAATCGTAAAGCTTGTGATTTGTTTCAACTGGTACGTTATCAGGGATGGTGGATAATATTTTCTTCAATTGAGGTACGGAGTTCAAATTGGACCCATTGTGTAAAGTAATCCCGAGTGGAAAATTCAACGGGTACTTTACACGCTCGCCGTGATGGGAACATGTCGATCTCCAGATAAATCTAATTTTCGCCTCTTCGTTCATAGCTTCCATGTATAGATTCCTATTAAATTCTTCAAAATCAATGTTATCAGTTGTGGGACAACCGTAGAAAACCAATATAGGCGCATTTGAATTTGCACCAATCACGATATCGTAAGGTTGTATGACATTAATATCTGGAATCTTCTGTTGGCTTGTTAAATCTTTGGATTTCAAGTAGAATACATCATCGGGCTTGTCATACCTTTTCCCATTCATGATGAAATAATTCCCGTTTATGTCGTCTTGCTCAGTAATGGAGCTGACATCCTCCTGTAGCAGGCCCATTGGGTAGAGGCTGTCGTATAGTTCTAGAAGATCTGCCACATCTTCTTTACCGTGATGTGTCCTTAACGCGTCACTCGTCGACGCCACAAGGCATCCTTGAGTATCAGCTTCGTCATCCAAACCGGTGACCAAGGGGTACAGTTTAACGAGCAATTGCTCATCAAGATCGCCTAGTAAGTGAACTAAAATGGACCAAACTTGAGCAGATTCGGGTATGCCATATCTTAAACTATGAGCCAATGCACAAAGCGGCGCACAAAAAAATATAGATGCCAATGCTAGCAGTCTCATGATTCAATAAAGGCACACACGCGGATATATACACATCTATAGTCTCAAATTGATATCCTATCTGACAAGCTGTCCACTATTAAGCTGTACCATTCTGTATACGTATTATAACTTCTATTTAAAGTCCGGGTGACCTCATCCCGATAATTTTTGATGTACGCCTTACTTTTAAACCGCTGTATGACAGGAAGATAGTATTTACAGGTCCTAAAACCTGCTGAAGTACGTGTAATCGTGAGTTTAGCTTTATCATAGGTGTAGTATACTAGTGTTTCGAGATTACGACATCAAATAGGTCTTTCGATGTATCCTACACTACCCTAAGCTAGTTTTAATACCAACCCTACTAAACGCAGAATATACTAAGCATAGCCTAAACAAAAGCTGCTTCTTGACCTATTATTTACATAAACCCTATATCATGTCGTACGTATCGAGAGTTTCTTTTTTCTCATTTTTTTTTAATTCGCTCGATGGATGGATGATGAGTAAAACAAGAAAAGTGCAGTTGGCGATTACTATCAATTTAAATCAGTGTATTCATAGAAAAGATAGAAAACAGGTGTGCTTACAATATCTTTATATTAAAGACAAGACGACGTCTGCTACTGGATTCAGAAACTTGACTTTTTCTTTCAAGAAGCAAATAACTACATCAACAAGAACCATAATGACGATCGGCGATAAGCAAAAATGGACCGCTGCTAATGTCCGTAATACCTTTTTGGACTATTACAAATCCAAGGAGCACAAGTTCGTTAAATCCTCTCCAGTGGTTCCATTCGATGATCCAACTTTACTTTTCGCTAACGCGGGTATGAACCAATACAAGCCTATCTTTTTAGGTACCGTTGATCCAGCTTCTGATTTCTACACCTTGAAAAGAGCTTACAACTCCCAAAAGTGTATCAGAGCTGGTGGTAAACATAACGATTTGGAGGATGTTGGTAAGGATTCTTACCATCACACCTTCTTTGAAATGTTGGGTAACTGGTCCTTTGGTGACTATTTCAAGAAAGAAGCCATCACTTATTCCTGGACTTTGTTGACCGAAGTCTACGGCATTCCAAAGGATAGATTATACGTTACCTATTTTGAAGGTGATGACAAGTTGGGGTTGGAACCTGATACCGAGGCCCGTGAATTATGGAAAAACGTAGGTGTTCCTGATGACCATATATTGCCTGGTAATGCCAAGGATAACTTCTGGGAAATGGGTGACCAAGGTCCATGTGGTCCTTGTTCTGAAGTCCATTACGATAGAATTGGTGGCAGAAACGCATCTTCTTTGGTGAACATGGATGATCCTGATGTATTGGAAGTCTGGAATTTGGTTTTCATTCAATTCAATAGAGAACAAGACGGATCTTTGAAATCTCTACCTGCAAAGCATATTGACACCGGTATGGGGTTCGAAAGATTAGTCTCTGTCTTGCAAGACGTTAGATCCAATTACGATACCGATGTCTTCTCACCTTTATTTGACCGTATTCAAGAAATCACTTCAGTCAGACCATATTCTGGTAAGTTTGGTGAAGATGACAAGGACGGTATTGACACTGCCTACAGAGTTCTGGCTGATCATGTCCGTACTTTGACTTTTGCCTTGGCTGATGGTGGTGTTCCAAACAATGAGGGTAGGGGTTACGTTTTAAGACGTATTCTAAGAAGAGGTGCCCGTTACGCGCGTAAATACATGAACTACCCAATCGGTAACTTTTTCTCCACTTTGTCCCCAACTTTGATTGCACAAGTTCAAGACATCTTCCCTGAATTGGCCAAGGACCCTGCATTCCTATTTGAAATCTTGGATGAAGAAGAAGCTTCTTTCGCCAAGACTTTGGATCGTGGTGAAAGATTATTTGAAAAATACGCTTTAGCTGCTTCGGAGACTGAATCCAAGACTTTGGACGGTAAGCAAGTTTGGAGATTGTACGATACTTATGGTTTCCCAGTCGATTTAACTGAATTGATGGCTGAAGAACAAGGTTTAAAGATCGATGGTCCAGGTTTTGAAAAGGCAAAGCAAGAATCCTATGAAGCATCTAAAAGGGGTGGTAAGAAGGATCAATCTGATTTGATTAAACTAAATGTTCATGAATTATCTGAATTAAACGACGCCAAAGTACCTAAAACCAATGATGAATTCAAATACGGTAGCGCTAATATCGAAAGTGCTATTTTGAAATTACACGACGGTACCAAATTCGTCGATGAGATCACCGAACCAGGTAAGAAGTACGGTGTTATCTTGGACAAGACATGCTTCTACGCCGAACAAGGTGGCCAAGAATATGATACCGGTAAAATCGTTATCGATGATGTTGCCGAATTCAATGTTGAAAATGTCCAATTATATAACGGTTTCGTTTTCCATACCGGTTCTTTGGAAGAAGGTAAATTATCTGTCGGCGACAAGATTATTGCTTCCTTCGACGAACTACGCCGTTTCCCTATTAAGAACAACCATACTGGTACACATATCTTGAATCTTGCCTTGAAGGAAACTTTAGGCAATGATATTGATCAAAAGGGTTCTTTAGTTGCCCCAGAGAAATTGAGATTTGATTTCTCTCACAAGAAGGCCGTTACCAGCGATGAACTGAAGAAGGTGGAAGACGTCTGCAATCAACAAATCAAAGAAAACTTGCAAGTGTTTTACAAAGAAATTCCATTGGAGTTGGCCAAATCCATCGATGGTGTTCGTGCTGTTTTCGGTGAAACTTACCCAGATCCAGTTCGTGTTGTTTCTGTAGGTAAGCCAATCGACGAATTGCTAGCCAACCCAGCTAACGAAGAATGGACCAAATACTCTATTGAATTTTGTGGTGGTACCCACGTCAACAAGACTGGTGATATCAAGTACTTTGTTATTCTAGAGGAGAGTGGTATTGCCAAGGGTATCAGAAGAATTGTAGCTGTTACCGGTACCGAAGCCTTTGAAGCTCAAAGATTGGCTGAACAATTTGGCGCTGATTTGGATGCAGCAGATAAGCTGCCGTTCTCACCAGTCAAGGAAAAGAAACTGAAGGAACTTGGTGTCAAACTTGGTCAACTATCTATTTCCGTTATTACGAAGAATGATCTAAAGCAAAGATTCAACAAAATCGAAAAAGCTGTTAAGGACGAAGTTAAGTCAAGAGCCAAGAAAGAAAACAAGGAAACTCTGGATGAAGTGAAAACATTTTTTGAAACTAACAAGGATGCTCCATACTTGGTTAAATTCATCGACATTTCTCCAAATGCCAAAGCTATTACCGAAGCCATCAACTATATGAAATCGGATGCCAGTGTTAAAGATAAATCTATTTATTTATTTGCCGGTAATGATCCAGAAGGTCGTGTTGCTCACGGTTGTTACATCTCCAATGCCGCATTGGCCAAGGGTATTGATGGGCCAGAATTAGCCAAAAAAGTTTCTAGTGTCATTGGTGGTAAAGCTGGTGGTAAAGGTAACGTTTTCCAAGGTATGGGTGATAAGCCAGCTGCTATCAAAAATGCCGTCGACGATTTAGAAAGTCTGTTCAAAGAGAAACTTTCTATTTAAAATACTGTAAAAAAAGTGCATAGAAGTTCCTTTTGTTCACTCTTACCCTTGATAAAAAGTGCCATTGTATAATTAGTCTTAGTTTAATTATTTATGTGTTTTAAAAAAACAAAAGAATTGCTGATAAAAAAAAATAGAGACGAGGGCTCATTTTTCTTTTCATATGTGTATATATACAGGTTTTATGCTAGTAATGTTGTAGAGTATGTCGTGGAGGGAAGTACTTGCGTTTCAATTTTTCTTATCTTCTATCAACCATCTCCAAATCATATCTCTATTTTGTTTATTTTTCAAGTCATTTTCCATATTAAATTTCTTTAATTTCAAGAAGCCTTTATTACCCTTGTTGTTCGACATCGCGGCATTATAATAGTTACTACCGTAAAGTAGTATTCCCAGCCGTTGCCTGGTCGTTTTCCACCAGGTTCGCCTTTCCCTTAGTTTACTTGCTACAGAAGTAGATATTGATGTCTTGGGGAAAGAACTAGAGTTCGTTGTCGAATTTGGGTACATGGTCATTTTCGTCACTGACCTTAGTGAATTGAAGTTTTTCTTGGTGATGTATAGGGCAGACATGATGGAGAACACCACGACGGATGTAAAGCCCCATTCGCTTTCCTCGATGAAGTTTTTCAAGTTCATACCGTAAAATGCAGGTAGGACGGATGCTACGGTAAATCCCAATGTGTAAATGGTTACTTTCAACTCTAACAGCATCAGGGAATTTCTATTCGCATCCAGAATGATGTTAACGATTTCTTCTGTAGATTTAATGTCTTGAATCAGAGACTCTGATTGCTGAACGTATTCATCACACTGGGTGTAGTAAGTCTCTATAAGCATTTCCAAGTCCGAGAAATTATCCTTGGGGGACTTCTTCACGGTCAGGTACATGTTAGCCAAATCATCGTCATTTTCCAGTAATTCGTCCAGTAAATCCCTGATCAATAGTGTTTTCTGGTAAAAAAGCGTAAGATCTTTGGATTTGATCAAAAGGTGTCTCAGCTTAAGTCTGTTAACTTCGTTTTCCAGATCATTTAAGATCTGGATACAGATTTGTGAATGCAGTTTGAAATCTGTCTCCAGAGCGCTCATGACGTTGATGAAGATACTTTCTAGGGCCCTATGTTCATAAAATTGAGAGTTGTTTTTGGTCGAGGACAGTTTAGACTCTAGGTCATACATGAGCACGCTCAATTTCGCAGCTGAAGATGGGTTTGTAGTGTCGAAAACGTAGACCTTGTCTCGCTCTATGAGCGCTTTAATATGTAACAAGTTGATAACGATGCAGTCCGGCTTGCACATGATCGTCGGGATGATATCGATGGAGGAGTTGTCTATTTTCCTCAAATCTCTGGGGAAGAGCGAGTGCTCAGTTAAAAAGGACCATTTGGAGAACTTCTCAGACATCGAGATGATGTTCCCCTCAGAATTGAACACCGTACATGAAATGAACAGTGAGTCGGAAGGTGAGATGGGCTTCAACGACAGCAACTGCTTCCGCAAGATGGTCCCGTTAGTCTTTGCAGTGGTGGCCGTATCAGAATAGTGTCTGGGGAATGCTGTGAGAGGCCTCGCAAGAGTTATTCTCGACAGCGGTTTAAAACCAGATATGGAACGCACCAGTAGCCGCCGATTCATGAGATGCTTGATGGAAGACCAGCTTTCTTTGGAAGGCCTACACGGTGATAATGGGGACTCAGGTGTAACCTTGAGCCCTATTGTTCTATTAATGCTGCCAAAAAAAAAAAATTTAAAAAAAAAAAATAAAAAAAAAAAAAAAAGAGGAAAAAAAGGCAAACTGGACTGCACCAGAGAAGAAGAACATACAAAAAAAAAGTCTGTTAAGAGTGTATATATGAGTATGTATGTATATAAGACACGGCGATCAGTTGAAGAACTTTCTTGTCTTGGAAGGACCGTACAACTCCAATCTGATGGCGGGCAATGCCTCTTCGCTTAACAATTGTAGTCTTTCCTCCAAAGTGTTGTTGATTTCAATCTTGTCAGAGGCGTTGGACACAATGACACCGCCAGAAACGGTTTCTGGGTTCAAGTAGTCCGTGGACAAGACGATTTCCTGCAAGGGAGCACGTTGGGCCCTCTCGCCGTACTCGCGCATGATGTCGTCCTTCATGGACTCGATCAAATCCGTGTCTCTCTCAAGAGCCCTGACAATGGCCTTGGGCTCCAACAACTTCAAGAGCGCCTCCACAATCAATGACTGCAAGATGGGCTTGTACTCGTCCCTGTTGCCGGCAAGACCCGCCAAATCCTTCTTGGCCTCTTCGAATATCCCGTCCAGCGATTGCTCACGGGCGGAAAGGACCTTCAACCGCATCTTGTTGGCTATCGTAGACTTGGTAATCTGCTGCGATAGCGTGGCCTTCTTCAACTTGCTCTTGAAGTTACCATCGATGTTGTTGGTCTCGTTTCTCACAATGTTAGTCTTTTCAATCTCGTACTCTTGGTCGGCCTTCAACTGGATTTCCTTGGCCTTCTCTTCGGCCTCCTTTCTGATGAAAGCTTGCATCTTGTTCAATTCATCGTTTACCTGGTTGGGTGTCAAAGCAGTGATAGCGGAGGACATGCTGTATCTGGTGGTGCGTGGCCTGTGTGTTCTGTGCCCTCTTTGCGAGACAGTGATAAAACTTCTTGCAACTGCCATTGTTCTTACAGATATAGCGTGAGTTCTTATCGAGTGGCCCGCTTTTCCCCCTCTCCGCGGCGGGTGACCGCGAAGCGTTTTTGCTTCTGGCCGATACCAGTAAACAACAATGGGCATGACTACTAAAGAACGGTCCAGAGGGCCAGTGGGTGCTGGGCAGAGGGGCAAGCATGGGCAGCACGATGGTTACGTCTAGATGGTTGGTGCAAATGGTGCGGCGGCTGCCGCCGCCGCACGTACGGTGGTGTTGTCGCCGCTACGCCACGAGGAAGAGCAGCGCAGAGGCACCCAGGATCAATCCCGTGGGGATTCAGTACTTGGGCGAGTCGCTGCACCGGCAGGTGTTCGGCAGCGGTGGAGACGAGGGGGAGGTTGGCCACGGTGACAAACTTATAGAGCTGTCGAAGCAGTCGCTGAAGGACCATGGGCTATGGGGGAAGAAGACGCTCATCACGGAGCCAATAGCGTTTCCCCTGCCGCCGCTGCAGGGCCAATCGCTGGACGAGCACTTCCAGAAGATCGGGCAGTTCAATTCAGAGCCCTACAAGAGTTTTTGCGGCGAGAAGTTCACGCAGATGGTGCCTCGACCGGCGCAATGGCTGCGCCGGCCCGGCTGGGTCAAGTACGTTCCTGGGGCGGCTCCTGTCGAGGTGCCGTATCCGGATGAGGAGCTGGTGGTGTTCGACGTGGAGACGTTGTACAATATCTCGCACTATCCGACGCTGGCCACGGCCCTGTCGTCGACGGCGTGGTACCTGTGGTGCTCGGCGTTCATATGTGGCGGCGAAGACCCTGCTGCGCTGATACCCATGAACACGCTGCGCAAGGAGCAGGTCGTCATTGGCCACAACGTCGCGTACGACAGGGCACGGGTTCTGGAAGAATACAATTTCCAGGACTCGAAGGCCTTTTTCCTGGACACTCAGTCGCTGCATATTGCGTCGTTTGGGCTTTGTTCCAGGCAGCGTCCCATGTTCATGAAAAATAACAAGAAAAAGGAGAGTGAGCCAGAGCCCGCAGAGACAGAAGCGCAGTCGGAGATCTCCATCGAAGACTACGACGACCCCTGGCTGAACGTGTCTGCTCTGAACTCGCTGAAGGATGTGGCAAAGTTTCACTGCAAAATCAAACTGGATAAAGCCGATAGAGATTTCTTCGCAGCAACTGACAAGTCAACGATAATTGAAAATTTCCAGAAACTGGTCAACTACTGTGCGACCGACGTAACGGCCACGAGCCAAGTGTTTGATAAAATCTTCCCCGTGTTTTTGAAGAAGTGCCCCCACCCTGTTTCGTTTGCAGGGCTGAAATCAATGAGCAAGTGTGTGCTACCCACGAAATTGAATGACTGGAACAAGTACTTGAACAGCTCGGAGTCCCTGTACCAACAATCCAAAGTGGAAATAGAGTCCAAGATTGTCCAAATTATCAAGGACATTGTCCTCTTGAAAGACCAACCCGATGAGTATCGCAAGGACCCGTGGTTGTCACAATTGGACTGGTCAGCCAAACCTTTGAGAATGACCAAGAAGGGCGTTCCCGCCAAGTGCCAGAAACTTCCCGGGTTCCCCGAATGGTACAAGCAGCTTTTCCCTACAAGGGACACCATAGAACCCAAGATCACCATCAAATCAAGAATCATTCCGATTTTGTTCAAGCTGTCCTGGGAAAACTCCCCCGTGATTTGGTCGAAGGAGTCTGGATGGTGCTTTAAAGTATCCCAGGACCAAGCAGAGGCGTTCAAGGCAAAAAACTATGTCTTGGCAGATAGCGTATCCCAGGAAGAAGAGCAAATAAGATCGCGAGACCTAGGATCATCATCATCATCACTATCCGCCTCAACGGACGTTCTTTTCAAAGTGCCTCACCCCAATGGACCGGCTTTCAATTGCACCAATCTTTTAACGAAATCGTACAATCATTTTTTCGAAAAGGGCGTGCTGAAATCGGAATCGGAATTGGCACATCAAGCTTTACAAATCAACTCTTCCGGTTCATATTGGATGTCCGCGAGAGAAAGAATCCAATCCCAATTTGTCGTGCCCAGCTCGAAGTTCCCCAATGAATTCCGCTCTTTAGCCGCAAAACCAGTTCCAAATACCGCCTCGGCAGATGACCTTGCCATAATTATACCAAAAATTGTGCCTATGGGTACCGTCACTAGAAGAGCTGTGGAAAATACTTGGTTAACTGCGTCCAACGCAAAGTCAAACAGAATAGGTTCCGAATTGAAAACCCAAGTTAAGGCTCCTCCCGGTTATTGTTTTGTTGGCGCAGACGTGGACAGTGAAGAACTGTGGATTGCGTCCTTAGTTGGAGATTCCATTTTTAATGTTCACGGTGGTACCGCCATTGGTTGGATGTGCTTGGAAGGTACTAAAAATGAAGGTACGGATTTGCATACAAAGACGGCCCAAATCCTGGGTTGTTCACGTAATGAAGCTAAAATCTTCAATTACGGTAGAATTTATGGTGCCGGTGCCAAGTTTGCTAGTCAATTGTTGAAAAGATTCAACCCATCTCTAACTGACGATGAGACAAAAAAAATTGCTAATAAATTATACGAAAATACAAAGGGTAAAACGAAAAGATCAAAACTTTTCAAGAAATTTTGGTATGGTGGTTCCGAATCAATATTATTCAATAAACTAGAAAGTATCGCGGAACAAGAAACCCCAATGACTCCAGTCCTAGGATGTGGTATTACTTATTCACTCATGAAGAAAAATCTAAGAGCAAATTCCTTTTTACCTTCAAGAATCAACTGGGCTATCCAGTCATCTGGTGTGGACTATTTGCATCTTCTTTGTTGCTCCATGGAATATATTATCAAGAAGTACAGCCTTGATGCCAGACTCTGCATCTCCATCCATGATGAAATTAGATTTTTGGTCAGTGAAAAGGACAAATATAGAGCCGCTATGGCTTTACAGATCAGTAATATATGGACAAGGGCTATGTTCAGTCAACAAATGGGTATAAACGAATTACCACAAAACTGTGCCTTCTTTTCAATGGTTGATATCGATTCAGTTATGCGTAAAGAAGTCAATATGGATTGCATCACGCCATCAAACAAAACTGCTATTCCACATGGAGAGGCACTTGATATTAATCAATTATTAACCAAACCAAATAGTGCGTTAGGCAATCCAAACGTTGAAATCGATAGTCAAGTATCACAGTACCCATACACATTTAGAGAACCTGTCTTTGAGGAGTACAACAAGACCTACACAGAAGAATTCCTAAAATACTTTCTTGCAATGCAAGTTCAATCAGATAAGCGGAATGTCAACCAATTGGAAGAGGAATACCTGCGTGAGTGTACATCCAAAGAATACGCCAGAGATGGCAACACCGCGGAGTACAGTCTTTCAGACTATCTACAGGATGTGAAAAAGGGCAAAAGAGCCAAAATACGTATTATGGGGTCCAATTTTTTAGATGGTACCGAGAATGCTAACACCAGCCGACGAACCGAACCCTCTGCCAATATGCTCGATTATAGTTCACTTCATAAAATTGCTAATGATTCTATAATCCCCCAAGAACAACTTGTGAAGGACAAGGAAAGGGAGAAAAAGGCAGAAGTTTCAATAGACGAGAACAAGAGGACATTGACGAAGAAAAAGAAGGTTACACCCATGGAATGGAAATACAAGAGAGTTTACGGTGGCAGAAAAGCATTTGAAGCGTTTTACGAATGTGCAAACAAGCCACTGGACTACACTTTAGAGACCGAGAAGCAATTCTTCAATATCCCTATAGATGGGGTAGTTGATGATGTCCTGAATGACAAGACTGACTATAGAAGGAGGCCGTCAAGGGCAAGAACAACATCATCATCAACACGCAAGGCCGCAAAGACAGCACCACCAAAAAAAATACCGGCACGCAAGCCAAACACCAAAGAAATGGGTGTTCTTGAACTGGAAAGGGACAATACTTTACCAAAGGGCAATACCCAAAAACTGCATTAGCTTACGCATTTGTATTCATATATAACATATTATAACATTAGTTTTTTTCAATTATCTATCATACTTGATGATATACACCAAACAAAGCCTTTCTCGCGAACCGGCGAAAACAAAAGGGAATATGGGAATTGCCCCTATTGGAGGAGGAAGTAACATAGGAAAAGAAAGGGGACATAACTCTAGCAATAGTGAGGTAATCGACGTGTTCAGCATTTTCTCGTTTGACCGGCTGTTTTTATACATAATAGCGTTACACAATAAATCTTACATGCGAACCGAGTATGTCTTTTGATTGGCTTAATGTTCCAGGATTGGACTTAGGCAACGGGGATCAAACGGAAAGGAAACAATCCAATGGATTGGGCCCACCCAGTGTATCTTTCGATTTTGGTGTGCACACTTCTGCTCCACGGGATTCTAATTTCTGGGATCAAGGCTCTCGAAGTCATAGCGATACGTCTTTATCCTACGGAAATAATCTCTCAAGCGCAGGAACCAATTCCACACTCCAATTGGGTCTTTCTGGAAAGGGAGATCATCATGCAGAAGTACAAAAACCTTCTGGAGGTGATGGTTATGTGGAGACGCCTGAGGATATGCAAGTCCCGTTGTCCCTGTCACAAAACCAACTTACACGCGATGAAATAAGGACTTATTTAAGATGGTACAACTATATATGTCTGAGAACACATGGGAAATTAGTCAGATTAAATGACGTTTTCAGGTTCTTGTCCAATTTCAATTTATCTCAACAAATCAAAGAAAGAATACTGGAAATCTTCCGTAGTTGCAAAAATGCATTGAATATCGGTCAATTCTTCGCTGTTCTAAGACTAATTGCTAGAGCTATTATCCATGGAGTTTTACCTGTAAGAAGAATGATCTTGGAGAAGGCGCCTATACCTAAACCTCGTCCCATTTTGAGTAGCGACAATCACGAAGAGGTTTATGAAGAGGTAGAAGATGATGATGATAACGGTAACAAAGCTGGTGATCAAAAGGTCGACTTCGATTCGTTTGCTTCACTGTTACTGACCGGTACAACAACAAGAAAAAGACTCAGAAGGAGGGTTAAAAACACAAATTTTAAGAGTAAGAAAGTTAGATTTTCAGAGCATGTGACGTTTCAAGATCCTCCAAATCCAAACCAAAAACCATCCAATAATGCAAACGAGGCAAAGAAACCGATTGGCGAAGATGAGGGTGGAGATCAAAATCCTCGTAATGATGGCCCATTAGACTTGACGTTACCCATGGACCAATTATTAAAGAGGCTGTACAAGGGGAGACAAAATAGTGGGCTGGTTTCAAGCTTACCAAGCGAGCAACAAGAAACTGAAGAGGAAAAGAAAGTCTTGGAGGATATGAAGGACTCCTTATCTCATTTCAAGCAAATCCAGACCGTAGATTCTGCGTCACTACCAATGTCATCCACACTTTTGCAAAATGGTAGTAACCAACCAAACAATAACGCCAACAACAATGGTGTTCCACAGCAAGTGCCATTAGAGCCTTTGAAACCAACTGCAACAGGTTCTGCTAACCATTTATTCCGAGAAGAATACAATCAGGAATTAACTCCAAACAGTGGAGCCATTCAAACTGGTTTACAACCCTTGAAACCAACAGCAACAGGTTCAGCAAATTACTTGATGCGGAGCCATATAGAACAACCTCAATCTATTCAATCCACGAATACATCTGATACAATGTCAAACTCTGGAGGGCTTCAGCCTTTGAAACCTACCGCCACCGGCTCTGCAAACTACTTGATGAAACAACATCTATCACCTTCGGTGAATACCACGGCACCGTCAATGTTTCAAACGCAATTTGCGGATCAGTATCCTTCTCCGCAACCTACAGGTCAATTTGTGAATTCTCCTAACATCATTGTCTCTCAAAGTAACCAACAGCAGCAGCCGCAACAACAACAACAACAACAACAACCATATCAAACGGCCGGTACATCTCAACCAACAATTGAGCCATCAAATATATCTCCTCAGCACACCTATTCTAACAATATTCGAATCAACAACGGGAATATTATATCCATGCCAAAAGTAGAAATATCAAATGCGCTTTCTCCTCAAAATACGTTCTCTCAACACCAGCGGCCACACTTGGTTTCTCCTCAAAACTCATTTGGTAAGAATCAATCAACTATGATTTCCCCACAGAATACATATCCTAATAACCAACAAGCCATGATATCTCCCCAGCACACATATAACAATAACCAACAACAAATGCACCACCTTCCACCAGCCCCACCTCCGCGTATCCAGCAGCAGCATGAACAACGGCCAGCTATTATTTCGCCCCAACATTCATATCTTGACATGCCGAAGCCAAATAACATGTTGCCCACTCAAAATTCATACATAAACTCAAATCAACCAAATGTACAATCTCCGAATTTCTTATCACCCCAGAATGCTGCTAATAATTACTTCCAGTCTTTGCTTTCCACCTCACCATCACCAAATGCTACTCCACTAAATGGCTCCAATACTAATGGACATGCTAATAACGTTAGTAATAGCTTCAGTTCTTTCCAGCCTAGCATGACAAGTAGTAACCCACCAATGAACATCAGTCAATCCCATCAGACATATAATGGCAATTATCCAGCGATTAATCAACAGCAGCAACACCCTCACTCACAACAACCAATATATGGGGGACAGTTAACCCAAGTGCAACAACAGCACCCAGGGCAGCCCCAGTTTAATAACTCTGATATACACAATCAAGCAAACAAACCTAATTATGGAATGCTAGGGCAGCAAGTACATCAACAACAACAACAACAACAACAACAACAACAACAACAACAACAACAGTATCCATTGTACACCGATACAAATAGATCTAACTCAAGCGATATATTGGGTAATTTACAATCTCTACAGCAGCAAGTTGATGCTTTACAAAACCAGTATAATAGAAGACCGTAATACAAATAGAGTAAAAATATACAGTTTGAAAATATATAGCTGTGTAAAACGTGAATAAAACAATTTATGAACATTTTCCTTCTCAACATTTTCCTCACGAAATGAAACCATACGTTTAACGTTATCTTAACCCTGCAAAATTTTTGTGTGTTCCTTAGTATATCTTTAGAACACGTAGCAGTATAACATGAATAGCCGAATAACAGAGAGAAAGTCTTCACTTCAAATAAAAAAGGGTAGATATCCTGAAAATTATTTTTTTAATTTCTTGCTCTTTTTTGGCACTCTTGCTAGCCAGTATAGAAATATTCCAGCGCAATAGTCAAAGACTATGTATGAACTAAAAATCCCATAATTCCTCCACCTACGAGAATATGAAGAACTTACAGTGGCCAGGTAATCATTTGTGTAACTAAATCGACAAAAATGGCATTCGGTGTTCGAGCTCCCGTCAACGAGGTATCCTGTCCCCGAAGATTGGATGTAAGGGTCCATATATTCTGAACATGTTGTACCATTGGGTGGAATCATAGTCAAAAGTTCTTTCTCTGAACAGACTACTCTAGCATTGGCCAACCCAATAGATAAAAAAGCGTCAATAAGGTAAGTCAATGGTGACACTCTATACATGAAGATCCAAAATCTTGGTAGAACACTTGGAGTAGCGAAAACACCACAGAATGATAACGACAAAGTAAACAGTACTGATGCGATATTAGCCGCGTTTTCAGCAATTTCAAGAAAAGAAATCACTAATAAGCCCATTGAACTGATATAAACGTAAAACGCACATGTGAACAACCAAAATAAAGCACCTCTTTCATGCAACTGGTTAGCATAGGAGGCGTTCCTATAAAATCCAACAGGATAATAGTAGACAAAATAGGCTACCGTTCCGGCTAGTATGTTCCAAGGTACTTCGACGAGAATCTGTGACACAATAAATGCTTTCCAAGAGAATGTTCTCGATGGTCTCTCCCTTGCTTCGTACAGATCCCTCTGCTGAACAAAAAGTGGCAGATATTGCTGCAATAATGGATTGAAAACAACCGTAAACATAAAAATGGCCAACATTTGATTCTGTAAGCCTTGCAAAGATGCGCTTGCTTTGAAAAAAGTAAAGCCTATAAACATTTCACACACAGCTGCTAAGAAAAACTTAGACCACAAGTAGAATGGTGTTCTCCAATACTGGTGGAATAATCGGTAACTCACCAACTTGATCTGATAAAATGTTGATGTGGCAAATTCCCTTTGCTCCTCATTTGATGAACTTTCTGTTGTTATAGGCAATTCTTTTTCCATCCGATCCAACTCCTTTTGGATTTCTTTATATTCTTCAGAATTTCTCCAAATAGAAAAGTAATCCTGGCTGGCGTGACTTCCTGGTGCCGCACCCACTATTTCTAACATCCATTCAGCAGGATTGGCATCCGGAGGGCACTTATGCGCACCATGAGCTTCAAAGTACTTGATCATGGTTTTACAGCCTTCTCCTAGTTCTCCAAAATAAACAGTTTGTCCACCATATTGTAAGAACAATAGCCTGTCAAATTCTTGCATTAAAAGGGCGGAAGGTTGGTGGATAGTGCACAAAATCGCTTGCCCACGAGCGGTCAACTTTTTCATTAGTTGGCAGGTTGACCACGCAGTTTGAGAGTCTAGTCCAGACGTTGGTTCATCTAAAAACACCAGTAGTTTGGGTTTCGCGGCTAGTTCTACACCAATGGTCAATCTCTTTCTTTGTTCCACATTTAAGCCTTCACCAGGTACTCCCACAATAGCGTCAGCGTATAGTTCCATCTCTAGTACTTTTATGACTTCTTCGACATATTTGTCTTTCTTCTCAATAGAGACATCATCAGGCTGGCGTAAGTATGCAGAAAATCTTAATGACTCTCTTACAGTAGCAGTTTTCAAATGCAAATCCTGCTGCTGACAATAGCCGATTGATCTGGGGAAGGACTCATCCCGAGGTCTTCCATCTACAAACACATCACCAGTAATTACGCCCATCGTAGTTCTTTCTGCAAGGCAGTCTAACAAAGTTGTCTTGCCTGCGCCGGATGCACCAATTAAAGCAGTCAATGTACCAGGTCGAACCCAACCATCGACATTGTCTAAAATCCTTCTCTTTTCTTTCTTGATCTGAATATCATAACATAAATTTTTCCAGTGGAAAACTGCTTGCGATGTGGATAATTCAATCTCATTACTCTTACTAGAACTGTTTTCAAAGGATGGGGATGATAAGGAAGACGTCGAAAGGGGATGTTGATTTGCTATAGCATTACTATTGCTGATCACAGCTGAATCTGAATCACGTAACAACCTTTTATCAGTGACACTTGAATCATTATTCATCTCTAGGTCCTTCTCAGCCCCAGGTGTCGTTGTCGAAGATGAGCCTTCCATTGTCTGACCCTTTTCCCTCATTTTTTTAACCACACTATGTGGGAACACTAGCATTTCACCTTTTTGTTTTGCACCTTCATTATACTCACAAATCAGGAGATAAAGAAATAAAAAGAATATAATATAAGCCAATCCGATACCAAGTCCCCGCCATTTGTGTTTATGTTGGTATCCGAAGCTTGTTTGGATGAAATCGTCACCATTCACATAACTATTACCTGGTACAGCGCCAAGAGTCGAACATATTACTTCCTTACCTGTTGCATTCGCATAATTGAGTCCATTGGGTATGAATTCAGCACAGGGAAAATCTCTATTATGGAACTCATTAACCATTAGTGACTCATAAAGAAAAGCCAACGGGTTGATATATGAAATCCATTCTGACCAGCCTAGCATTTCAGTTCTCGGGATGGTAAACCCAGTATACATTGCAATACCTAGTAAAAGCAGAGATGCGGGGACCATTGCCTGCGGTAAAGTTTTTGATACGGAACCAATGCATCTAAACAAATGTGACATAGCAAAAACGGCCACATTAGTGATCAGAAAGTAAAAGAAAAACGCACCAGCGTTTCTTCTTAGGTTGACCAAAAAATAGTAAGGTACATTAAAGGTTATTGCCGTAATCAGTTTCGTAGGGACTTCAGAAAATGTAGAAGCCAAAGCATCGGCACTTGGACGGTAGAGTGAATAAGTCTTATGTTTTTCTGTGACGGGTCTTGTCTCATACAATGAGAAAATCTCTAGAAGTGATGAGAAAGCATTAAATAAGATGGCAAAAAAGATAGCCGCGCCTCGGAAATAAAATGTCGCTGTAGTAGGGGAAAGCATAGCTTTATAAAACATGGACCCTAGAATTAGAGCCATTATTGCATGACTCAAGACAATGAACATTTGAATACTTGGGTCGTTTTTAATTCTCCAGAAGTCTCTATACAATAAGTATTTGACTTGCATTAAGAAGCTCACCGTATAGGGGGAAGAAGGTCTTGCCCTCTTGGATTGCTTGGCAATATGTGCATTCTTCATTTGTTCTCGTAGCTGGGAGGAATCTTTTTCCAAGTGGTCGTTCACTTGTTTTTCTAATTGCTTGTGTTCTTCTGATTGTAACCAGTACAGGTTCATTTCAAGGGCTGTCTGCGGGATCATAATTCCGTGATTGACCATGTCCTGGTCCACGATTCGTTCTGAAGGACTTGTAATAGAAGTTAAAAAGTCAGCAGTCGTCTGTCTTTTAGGACAAACGTAGCCCATTCTTTGGAAGTATTGTTTGGCCAGCTTACTGGGACCAAAAAATATTTGGTAGCCATCGTAAAGAACGCAAACTTTATCAAACAGGTCATAAGCATCTTTAGAGCATTGGTAGATGGCCACAGTTGCGGTAGATTTTGTGATTGACGCCTGTGTCTTCAAGGCCTTGATGAACTCCAATGCGGTCGCGGAATCCAGACCTCTAGTGGCGTTGTCCCAGCATTGAAACTTCGAGCCGCATATGGATACTTCAGCAATGGACACTCTTTTCCTTTCCCCTCCAGAGACACCACGAACGAAATCGTTACCAACTTTCGTGTCTTTTGTGTGAGATAGCCCATAAGTAGCCATTGCCACCTCAGTGGCATGTATGGCAAACGTATCTCTTTCCACGCCCTTGATTCTGTTTCTTGGGGTCTTCAATCTTGCCACGGTGTATAAGGTTTGAAATACCGTCAGATGTGGGATATGTATATCCGACTCTGCATTATAGACCACTTCACCACGATAATGATTTTTAATTTCTTTGTTAGAAAAGCCATTGTATGAAATCTTAGTATCCGGAGAGAGTTTGAACCCATGAGTATTTACAGAGATGGATTTTAGTAGTGTGGTGCAGCCTGCACCAGGTCTTCCGAGCACGACTAAAAGTTCACCAGGGTCAATGCATCCATCCATGGGCTTTAGGATCTGGAAAGTAGAACTATCTTCCTTATTTTTATTCTTTTCCCGGCAGAAAACACGACGAGACATGCATCTCCAAACCAGCTTACACACTTTCATTGGCATATTACTAAACGTTCCTTGGTAAGATATATCTGCAGAGTCACCGGAGGCACTCAAATCCTTCCACACACAACCCAACGAAAATGGCTTATAGAAATCCGGATCATTTTCACACACCTGAGCCATGTTCTGCACCCATCTGACACTGGAGAAATTGTCAGACCGAGGGTCCAGTGACTCGTCGTAGCCGGGATCATTGACATTCAACAATACAGGGTTGACACCTTTGATGTCGGTAGCGAAAATAGACTCTTTTGAAGAGGAAGAAGACGCCGCGGTTGCCGTATTCGGGTCTCTTGCCCTAGCAGTACCAGTGTTCTTCTCTTGAGATTGCAGTGAGGACTGGCTCGTTAGAGTTCGTGCTAGTTTTCTGATTTCTTGCTGAGCAGCCTCATCGAGACCTTCATACGGATGCGTCTCGCTGGTCGGATGGTCTGACGAGCACGCATCGTGTTCATTCATACTCTGGTTTGAATGCGAGAAGCTCGACAACATCACACAGGAAATTTTCAACTATCGCAAAAACTATACAAAATATACAAATACCTAAGCAGCAACAGATATTGAATGCGTGTGCTAGAGGAAAGAGAAATGAAGAAAAAAGACTTTCCATTTTCCTCAAATGCTGAGCACAGCAAGCGCTCTTCTTATACCCTCGGGCACTTCAACATGAAGACACAATAGCTGCCATGTTAGTGTTAATAATGGCAAATCCAAATACTTAAGGAAGCTAAAAAGGCTGTGTGAGCGAATAGAATTGTCTTACGTTAATTAGGGGACTTCTAAAGCCGCGGTACATCCCTTTGGGATCCATGGAACAAAAGCCACGTGCGGCTGAAGGGTGACCACGGAATCATGCCATTAGCGCCGCTTGGCAATCAGGTTCCACGGAACGTGCTTAGTGATATTTAGTCATGTGACATTCACGTGACATATTGTTTTCTGTTTTTTCCATTTTTTTTCTTTTTTTTCCTGCCGCGTTCCGCAAAAGTGGCTCAAAATTCTTCGGCTTTTGGCCCTATAGCGCGAATGTAAGCCATTGCAGCACAGCTAGACAGACAAACACCAGTTCTCGCACCCAGAAGAGGCAAAAGCGGGGAACCTACAACCACTGTTTGACATATAGTGAGAACAGGATCATAACACGACACAACACGACACATAGACTGTTTAATTCGAAACTAGTGCCTAGCATACAGAAACAAACACCCTACTTAGATATAACAAGAACGCGAAAGAATGTCATCATCAGTACCATACGATCCATACGTTCCTTCAGAGGAGACTAACTCGAGCTCGAACCCGAACTCTCAGAATAAGACCGCCGCTCTGAGACAGGAGATCGACGACACGGTGGGCATAATGAGAGATAACATCAACAAGGTGGCCGAACGAGGTGAACGGTTGACCTCCATCGAGGATAAAGCCGACAACCTGGCTATCTCTGCGCAGGGTTTCAAGAGAGGCGCCAACAGGGTCAGAAAGCAGATGTGGTGGAAGGACTTAAAGATGAGAATGTGTTTGTTTTTGGTTGTTGTCATCTTGTTGGTGGTCATTATTGTTCCTATTGTTGTCCATTTCAGTTAAGCCTCATTGATATTCCATTCTAAAAATAAAAAAACATAACAATAATAATAATAATAATAATAATAATAATAATAACAATATATAAATTCAGTACGCAGTATAATATAACGTAGTGTACATTAACGGGGGTGGAAGAAAGGAAGTGTGTGCATGATTACTTTCACAACATATCGGTTTCGTTATATACTACTAAAACTACTACTATTATTATAATTATATAGATTCTTTTTTTTTTGCTTTTCTTATCGTTTCTTTTTTAGCCAATTTTTTGCTTTCGCGGCTTTAACTTCAATGGCCATCTTGAACAACTTGCTGGGCAACAAGATCAACTATTCTCTTCGTTGCGGGCAGTGATAACCATGCTGGTATATAGGCCTCCACTTGGTCGAACTTTCTGGTCTTTATCAAACTGAACGGATCAGTAAAAGGCCCCGTTTCCGGTGTGATGAATATACCGCTGCTATGCTCATGACCCTTCGAATCGTTGGATAATGCAGCTTCCTTCTTGACAATGTCAGCCACGTATCTCAAGATCTCTTGTGGTATTGGAGACTCGTAGTCGGCCACTTGGTACTGTGATATCAATTTCTGTAACTGTGCAGGTGTCAAAGAGTAGCAGATTCCTCTTAAGATATCAATATCTTCAATGGTATATTTGCGGACTTGCAGTAGCTTAGCGGTTTGAATTAGATGCTGCAAGCACTCTGTACCGCCCGTTAATCCATGTGTCTTGCACCATTCTTCGAGTCTGGTCACATTGTAGTTTAACTGTAGACCTCTTTTCCATGATAGGAAATTACGCTTCATGATCAATTCGTTGAAACATATAGCGTCCACGTAATTCAACAAAGTTGTCACTACCGCGTGGAACACTTCGGTCTCAATGTGGAACGATTTCATACACCAGTAAATACTATTGAAGAAAGTCAGGATATCGTCCATTGTGTATTCTTCAGTATTAGCAAAAATCTTATTCAAAAATCCGCTAGTTTCTCCTGCACTAAACCCTGGTAAGGACTCAGAAATGACAACAGCATTGATTGCTTTCTTCTGTAATTGCTTCTGCAATTTCTTCAGCCAGATGTTATATATATTATAACTTAGTGCTTCAAAGTCATCCTTTAATTCAGTTACCAATGAAACGTACTCTTTGTACTCCTCATCGGTCATGCCGTTCTTGAATGTCTCTTCAGTCAAAATAGAATTCAAAGCAAACACGACAAATGAATATAATTCCCTCACGTTGGCTAACCAAAACACACCGCTTGGAATCAAGTCGTTGCCCTTTAATTGGGTCACAACTTTTTGGATCGTGGTTAGTACTTGAGCAAGAAAACTTTCGCTTTGTTTGGTCAAACCAAATCTCCACATTTCACTCAAAACGATAATCAATATCCTAGCTGGATAAACAACGTCTCTTTTGCTTAGTTGAATAGCCACACCAGCATCTGGAACTTCGAATCCCTTCAACAAGCCTTCCGTGATTTCTTGGTTCAAGATTTCAGTATCTTCCAATAATCTGTATAGCTCTTCGTTAATTTGTGTAGCATTAGCACCATTGTCTTGATCGATATTTAATGAATCAATGTGGTTACCGGACATTGGAGTAGTTCTGGATTTACCAGGTGACAATTCTGCATTGTCAAGCATCAAGCTATTATAGTTGGCAGTACTACCTCCCATGACATCCTTTAATGGCGTTTGAGGTAATACACTAGTCGTAACTGTACCCAGTGACATTGCAGTTTGTAATCTGGAAATTTCTTCCTTCAATGATTTAACTTCATTTTGAAGATCTCCGTTCAATGTCTGGTGTTCAACTAATGCTTTCTTTGTTTCATCTAATTCATCCAATTGTTTCCTAGATTCTTCTTTCAGTTCATTGTGTTGCTTAACCATTTCTTCTAATTCTAGTTGAGCATTCTTCAAATTTTGCTCTGTGGATTGTAAATTATCTTCAATGGTCTTTTGTAACTCCATATCTTTATTCTTTTGGTTATCGATATTTACTAAGTGTTCCTTTTTCATGTTCTCTAAGGTTTCTTGCAATTTGGCGCTTTCTTCTACTTGAACTTGTAATTCTTTGATTCTTTCTGTCATTTCTTTATTTTCTTTGACCTTAGAGGCTAGATTTTGCGTTAATTCAATCACTTTATTTTCCAATTTATAACTTACTTCTTTCAAATGATGAACTGATTTAGCATCTGATTTTAGTTGTCTTAATCTCCCTTGAGCAGCCCTTCTTCTGATTAAGGATTGAACGACAACGGTATCTCTCTTTGTGTTCAAAAATGTAGATCTTGGTTCAAAAGTTCTAACTTTACTTTGAATTGTCACTGCAGCGTTATATTCGTGCTCTCGTTTCAATTGCTTTCGCTTCAATTCTTCTCTAATTCTCGTTTGTAAGTTGATGATGGTTATCAGCACATTGAACACATTTTTACGGATCGCATAACCTCTATAAGTGGCTTGAATCAAGGTTGCGGAATGAACCTTCATCTCATGATAAACGCGGTGGCGGATAATGAAACCTCTAGTATTACTCTGCCAGATTTTAATGGCTTGAGAAATCTTCAAATATTGATTACGGTAATATTTGGCTCTGATTTTCTTTTGAATAGTGACAATAGAATTATGCATTTTATTGCTTCTCAGCTTTTCCAAATACGCAAGCATACCTGCTTTGAAAAAAATTTTTGTATTACCAATTTGGTACTTGGTCTTGTCCTTCACAGTAGCATCTAGAATCATTTTCACCACTGATATGATGTCGTCTTCAGTGGTTTCCTTCTTTTGGAAAATTAGGTCCCACTCTTCATGTGGTATTAAAATATAGTATCTTAATACAAACTCTTCAAAAGTCCATCTGGAGGGGAAACCAGCACACGAAATTCTAATGGTTTCTAAAACACCACATGCTCTTAATTGTGATAACACCATTAAGTTATCAAATTGCCAGGCTTCTTTATCAGCATTAGGTTTTATACAGCGAATATAATGGACATTTGTCGAGTTGATGGTGCTCATTAATTCAATCAGGGATTGCTTGAACATGGAACCTAAAGTAGGCTTTCTATTAACGGTTCTTGCTGGTCCCGGTTTTTTGTTGCCTGGATTATTCTGTTCTAGTTCGGCCTTTTTGGTTTCTTCTAGTTTCTTGGCAGCATTTTCTAAACCTTCCAAAATGTTTATTAACGTTTCGTTGGTGGACGCCTTTAAAACCTCTAAATGACCGTCAGAGACAGTATCCCTATTCTTTTCAATGAACCCTTCCACGTCGTAGGCAACGTCAAGAGCATAATGGCTCACGATGAATTTAGTTTGTCCGAATCTTGGTTTGGAAAAAACTTCATTGGTAGGAGATTTGTCCAATGTTTGATATAACTTCTGGGTCCAAGATTCATCAGACCCAGCAGGTAGTCTACTTTCTTCATCAAGCAGAGATAGGATACCTAATTTATTTTCAATTAAATCGATACAAGGTTGATTGTCGTTGAACTCTATAAACGACCATTCGATTTCCTCCGCAACATATTCCTCTTGTTCTAGTTTAAAAACGTGTTGATTGAATTCTTGTTGTAGTTTTTCATTGGCGTAGTTGATGCAGAACTGTTCGAATGAATTTTTCTCAAAATGTTCAAAGCCGTAAATATCCAGGACACCAATAAACGAGTTGATTTGATCATCGACATCTGGATTGCATAAAACAGTGTTGATGTTTTCTACAAGCCAATCAAACAGGGCAGAATAAATGAATTTCGCCACGGAATCTTTAGCAACCATAGCTTGATTGAAATTTAAGTTTGACACGATTTTTTCAGATCTCGTAACGATTTGTTTCTTAGTGATCCATTTGGCAAAATTGTAGGAATCTATACCTAGCAATTCACACGCGAGTTTCAGACTTGGTTCATCTGCAGATAATGAGGCATCGTTTCTAGTTTTCTTGATTTCGATGTTACCGATATGCAGTAGCGCGGCTAGTATCTTGAATATTTGGTGTTGAGTTGCCGTGGTGATACCGACTAAAGTCAATGCGTCCACTGTGGTTTGGTATTCCTCGGCATCATCGATACCGGCGATCTTTGTGTCGCCTCCCTGATTCATGTAGAAATAATCCGAGGCGTCTGTTAGATGCAGTTCCTCTTTGGTCTGGGCCGGCAACCCAGCCATTAGTTGATAAAAAATATGATAGTTTCTTTCTATTGGCGGCTGATATACTAACCTGGAACGCTCCAGTAAGTATGTGCGGATCCTTGCCCCAATGATAGATGTCTCCTTATCGAACAAAATCTCCAAGTACTTACCAAATCTGGAAGAGTTATCGTTTCTGGTGGTCTTAGCGTTACCGAACGCCTCCATAATGGGATTTGTAGCCAAGATCCTCTGTTCTGTTTCTGACATTTCCACTTGATGTTGGATAGTGGTGGAGTTTTCCTCTTCCACAGACGCGAAATAACGCATGATATATTTGGCAGAGACAGTTTTACCGGCACCGGACTCCCCACTCACAACAATGGTTTGGTTTTGTTTATCGTTTTTCATCAATCTATAAGCCTCTTCGGCAATGGCAAATAAATGAGGCTCTAACTCACCCCTTCGTTTGCCCGCATATGCCTGAATCATGTCCTGTGTGTAAAGCTGGTCTACACGGTCGAACGGGTTTGTGGCAATTAGCACGATACCCGAGTAGGTGTAGATGTTCAATTGAGAGTAACGCTGCTTGATTGCATGCAAGACCGCCGGCTCATTCAAATACGACAGAGACGTTAGATCTTCCGTGGCTTCCAGAATAGGCGGGTTTCTTAAAAGCGGTAAGGACTGGTTTTTATCGTCATTCAAGTCTTCCGTGTCCACAGACACGACTTCATCGTCTTCCAAACTCAACTCTAGGTGATACTTGCCATCTTTGACCTCGTTCTTGATCACTTCCGCACCAATCCAGCCTAGTTCCTTGTGAGGATACCAGCATCGTGTACCAACTTCAAACGACATTTTAGTCCTGTGATGGGCTTGGCTTTATAGGTAAATTTATTTATACGTGTAACGCTGTCCAATGAGGTGGTGTCAAACAAAAGCTTAAAAACTAAAGACAAGAACAGGTGGAAGCCAATTGAGTAACTGCAAAAAGGAAACTAGAACGTACTTACCGAGAAATTTCCGTTTTCTGACTGCTTCTACACGGCCAATGGACCTCCTAAAACACAAGCTGCGAATCGTATATCAGATCAAGGCGTGTTTGGGATTTTTACTATTTTGGCTTTTCGAGAAGCGCGATCATAAACAAGGAAGAGGAAAGAAAAAATCAAAAAAAAACCTTGGCTCGGGTAAGCAGTTAGACCTAACTTCTCCCACACGGGTTACATATTTGTTATTTCAAAAGGATATCGTGCCCTATCTTAAAATGCGTTTAGCCCTGTTATCTCTAGGGTTTTCGTTTTTTTGTTGGGGTTTGATTAACAACGTACATTGGGTATGCATCGAGAAAAGGCTGCTCGGCACAATGTATTTTAACAGGGGAGGTGAGCCAGTGGCAATAGTCCTGAGGCGTGTTCCAGCCTGCATAGTACTTGACAGACCAGAGTCTACATTTCGAAGAAAAGCAGCTTTCTATCACTTTCTTTTTTGCATTTGCTGTTTTTTTTTGGCTTGTACGTTATAGGGAAAATGGATTTGCTCATCAATAGGATGGAGAATCCAGGATCAAGAAACTGTACCCTTTTGCCCCCATCGTTGTCGAGGAACATTTGTGGGCGAAGGAGGGCTTCCAGTGGTGACAAGGTGATGGTTAAGGAGCCTATGTTAAAGGCACAGCCGCAGCCGCAGCCGGAGCAGCAAAGCACAAGTACTGCACACTTTCCGACATCGTCCTCAAGGCTGCCCGTCATAGCAGTGAATGATAATCCCGTACTGTTGAGGCCCAGTACCGAGGTCAATCTTGGGTTGCTGCTGCAGAAAGAGAAGGAGGAGGAGGAGGAGACGCAGCCCGGTGGGCATGACAAGAAACACCTGCGTGTGACGAGGAACAGACTGCTTAGGACACGGCATCGGTTGCTGGAGATGTCTAGTTTGCCTGTTCTGGGATCCACTAAGACAGGGAAGTTCAGCGAGTGTTTGTTCGAAGACGACGTCGATAATAGAGTGTACCGCCACAGCCGGTCTTACAGTGGGGCGTCGAGTCTCGATGACCCATTCAGAATATCTCCCAAAAACGACTGCAAATCCAGTAGGGCCCGGGCGTCTTGCCTTAACAAGGAACAGCGGGGGTCGACGCCTGCGTTCCAAAGTTGCCATGCGGGGCTGGCTTTCAACCAGATACAGGGATCCTCTTCTTCACAGCGAAGATCATCGGCAGGCTCCTTTGATTACGAAAGGAAAAGACTGGTGAACCAGTTTTTACAGTCCTCGACGGCGGTGTCAGACCCGTTTGATGCGTTGAAGGAGTCTGTAGTGCTTGAGCCCGCACCACCCGCCGGCGACGTTAAACTGGGGAACATGCATTCGCAATCAGAAGTTTCCGTTAACTCTTCTCCCAATACATCTTTGTTTTATCATGATTTAGATGATTCAGCCACCAATGACTCCTCATCCTTTTTGTATTCACGGTCTAACATGCCAACTTTTTTGTCGTCGTCTGCCTTTTCGTCCATTTCATCCGCATCATTGAATTTAGTAGATACAGACAGGAGGGGTTCCAGCGATATGTGTCCCGCTTCTGGCTATTTGAATAATAGGAGAAAGGCAAGGAACTCATCAAGCTCTTCCACTAACTCCGGTTCCGATGTCTTGGCATTCAAGTCCTCATTAAACCGACAAAGGTCCGCCGAGTCTTCTACAAGGGCCAAAAATACAAAGAAACTAAACAGCATGAGTTATTCCGCGGTTACTTTGGACTCCAGCTCAAATTCAATTTCTAAGAGTAATTCGAACCTGGACGATAACATCGATGAGCTGAATTATTACCAGAACCACATTTCCACCCTCCTAGTTAAAATTGAGAACGAAATGAGGAGAAGTCTGAATGATACAATAATCAAGAACGAAAACAACGTTCAAAAGACGATACAAAAATACGATCTGCTATCCGGAGAATTGACCACTTTACTAGACGAAATGACCACTTTACGAACCACAGTGGTTAACGAATTTTTGGTGAAGTTAAAATCCGATTTCAACGACGATGATGACAAAGCCTTCATTAATGAATTGACAACCTCAGTGGAAGAGAACGTGGGCCAGTTGCAAGAGTTGGAAAAAAGAATGGAAGTCTGTCAAGGGAGACTAAGCAAGCAAAAATCTTCCTTGAGAGAAATGGATAGCTTATTAGAGTTGAAGACCATGTTGAATAAATCAAAAAAGGATACGAAATCTTTATATCTATACAGATACTTTATCGTCGACATTATTGCATTGATCTTGATGGGTGGCTTCATCGTTTATCTCAAAAATATGATAAATCACTATTTTGCTCACTAATATGAAAAAGAAAGTCCCGGATCCCTGTAAATGATGAGATACGCATGTTATTATTCATCGCATACAATGAAAAAAGTTACCCCTAAGCATGATATATATCTTTACATAATAAATATATAGCAAAAACACACATAGACATTTGAATCATTGTGCAGTTGTGCTGGAACAATGGCCGGTTCCACAAATACCCCAGCCTTATTAAGTCATAATTGAAGAAATCGGCCAAGGCGGTTTTTTTTTTCGAAGCTTCAAGAAAGAAAGAAAAAAAGTAAACGCATCGGAGGATATTCTTAAAGGCGTTGGTAAAGGATGTAAGAATAGCAGGAACAAGTGCAAGCATTATAAAGATGTCTAACTCACAGCAGATAGCCCAAAACGCCCGTAAAGCTGGGAATATTTTAAAGACCATCTCTAATGAAGGAAGATCAGATATCCTTTACAAAATTCACGATGCTTTGAAGGCTAATGCACATGCCATCGAAGAAGCCAACAAGGTTGACATGGCAGTCGCCAAACAAACTGGTCTAGCAGACTCTTTATTAAAACGTTTGGATCTATTCAAGGGGGACAAGTTTGATGTTATGTTACAAGGTGTCAAGGATGTCGCCGAATTGGAAGACCCCGTTGGGAAAGTGAAAATGGCTAGAGAACTAGATGATGGCCTGAACTTGTACCAAGTCACTGCTCCAGTAGGTGTCTTGTTGGTTATCTTCGAATCTCGTCCAGAAGTGATTGCCAATATTACTGCTTTGAGTATCAAGTCAGGCAATGCTGCAATCTTGAAGGGTGGTAAAGAATCTGTCAACACTTTCAGAGAAATGGCAAAGATTGTCGATAACACCATTGCCACATACCAAAGTGAGACCGGTGTTCCTGTATGTTCTGTACAGTTGATCGAAACCAGACAAGACGTTTCCGATTTGCTGAATCAAGACGAGTACATTGATCTAGTTGTTCCCCGTGGCTCCAACGCTTTGGTGAGGAAGATCAAGGACACCACCAAAATTCCTGTTTTAGGTCACGCAGATGGTATTTGCTCAATCTACTTGGACGAAGAGGCTGATTTGGTCAAGGCTAAAAGAATCAGTTTGGACGCCAAGACCAACTACCCAGCTGGTTGTAACGCTATGGAAACGTTGCTAATTAACCCCAGGTTACCTAAGTGGTGGGAAGTCCTGGAAAATTTATCTTTGAAAGGCGGCGTTACCGTCCACGCTACAAAGGACTTGAAAACTGCTTACTTCGATGCATTAAATGAACAAGGTGCATTGACAGAAGCAATTAAATCCAAGACCGTTGATGCCGATGAAAAGGTGGATTTTGACAGGGAATTCTTATCCTTGGATTTAGCTGCTAAATTCGTTGGATCCACAGAAGAAGCTATTCAACACATAAACACGCATTCTTCGAGACATACCGATGCTATAGTAACGGAAAGTAAGGTGAAAGCTGAAAAATTCATGAAGGGTGTTGATTCTTCTGGTGTCTATTGGAACGCGTCAACTAGATTTGCCGATGGTTTCAGATACGGTTTTGGTGCTGAGGTGGGTATCTCTACATCCAAGATTCACGCTCGCGGGCCAGTCGGTTTGGAAGGATTGGTCAGCTATCAATATCAAATAAGAGGTAACGGCCAAGTTGCAAGTGACTACCTAGGTGCTGGTGGTAACAAGGCATTTGTTCATAAGGACTTAGATGTTAAGATGGTCTCGCTGTAAAGTTTGCGAAACAGAAAACAGTCGTGCTCCAAGAATATAGAGCACGCTCACATAACCTAATATAACAGTCAAAAAAATACATTTACTATACTCATTCTATATTGTGATGATTAATTCACCATTTATATATATATCGCTAATAACGATTTTTTTTGGCAGATGCTTTAAAGACAAAAATGCAATTCGAGCTGGCTTTGATAGCTGCTGAATTAAAAGAAAAGCTTGACTGGAATAAAAATCTAGTACTCCATACCACAGTATTGAATAAGTAATCTGACCGTCGATTTTGATTCAGCGTGTTCGTTTTTTCCAATCAATATTTTTTTTCTATTTTTGCCGTACTTAGACTTCTAATTTTGCAGTCATAAGGTGAGCAAACTTACAGCCTGGTTTTTGGAGGAGAACGCTGAGGGCTCCATTTTGGCACTATTTGCTGGCTTTTGTTTCCTGTCCCTTTTTATTGTATACATCGCTAGAGAAGGATACATTCCGGTATGGCATTTCCACGACTTACATCTAGTCATCAGCCAAGTCAGAAAGGACAAACTCATCCATTGGCTCTTTCCATTGCCATAGAATCTCCACCATGTGTTCTATATGGTTCTGCTACGGAATCATCAGGTGCTGTATTAAGCGGGCTATTTACTGTGAAGGTTATTGATCCCTACAAGAGTAGCGAAGATAAGTCTCTGAAAACCACCGAATCGAACGCGTCAGCCAAGAATAAGAATTTGAAAAGAAAGAGCACATTTGGTTCCGCACTTACATCTAGATTATCAAACTTATCGGTATCGACCTCTAATATCTCGCCATCAACATCTTCTACTTCTCTGTCTCACTCGCCTACGCCCGCAAATTTGAGAATAATGGCCGGTTATACGAAGATTGCAATCACATCGGTAACGCTAACTCTGGTACAAAAAATTCATTTCCATAAGCCCTTTGTGCCCAATGTTTCATCCATACAAGCCTGCATGAATTGTAGAACAAAGACCACAAATATGAAAAGCTGGGAAATTCAGAAAACTACGCAGGATATATCTGTCGGAAATCATTCTTATCCATTTTCCTATCTTATTCCAGGATCCGTACCATGCTCTTCATGGCTGGGAGCTGCAGCTGAAACTCAGGTTAAATATGAACTTATAGCTGTCGTAACATACATGGACCCTTACAGAAACGCTGTTTCTTCTACTCATTCTACTCCGAGGAAAGATGGAAACTCTTCCAAGAAGCAACTATTACAACTAGTAATGCCCATCGCTGTTACTCGGAGTATACCACGTGGGCCCGACAAAAACTCTCTGAGAGTATTCCCTCCTACAGAATTAACTGCTGCTGCTGTTCTTCCTAATGTGGTATATCCTAAATCCACTTTTCCGCTAGAGATGAAACTAGATGGAGTTTCATTCGGTGATAGAAGATGGCGAATGCGTAAATTAAGCTGGAGAATTGAAGAAACTACTAGAGTTAAAGGACACTCTTGCCCAGTACATAAGCATGAACTGAAACAACTAGAAGAACAGGTAAAAATGAAAGAATTAGAAAAGGGTAAAAAACCGCCTAGTCATATCAAGCGATATGGAGAACTGGGCCCGCAAGTTCGAGTCGCTGTAAACTCTCTAGAAAATATGCCATCACAAAGGCTACCAGGCGAGCCCAGAAACGACCAAGCACTTGGTTCCTCGGGACCAGCATCGACCGCTAACACTGGATTGGACGATGAAAGCCCTGTTAATGAAGATGCAGAAGACCAGCCTGGCAGCGAGTTTATTCATCCTAGCGATGACGCTTTACGTCAAGAATTACTTTCACAACAACAGCGTGCAAGAGAACAACAACTCCAACAAGAATTAAAAAATAACAGCACTTTATTTACAGAAGAGGTTCGGATAATTTCTAAGGGAGAAATGAAAAGTGGATGGAAGACAGACTTTGACAATAATGGGAAAATTGAACTAGTCACAGAAATAGATTGTATGGGGCTTAACTCTGGGGTCTCCAATCCTGTAATGCATGCATCAACACTCAAAATCCCTACTACAACCAATAAAAAATCCAACATCAACGTGGCTTGTGATATACAGGATCCAAATTTAGGACTATATGTTAATCATATCTTAGCAGTGGAAATAGTTGTCGCTGAAGAAGCATTACAATACGCCAATGGACAGCCTATACGTAAGCCAAACTCCAAAAACAAGAAAGATGACAATAGCAGCACAATGAGTGTCCATAATCCAGATCAGCGGTTAGCAGAACTATCTCCAATGTTTGCTAATAGAAACACACCAAAGGTACGATCCGTAGATCCCGAGGGTATAACACCTGTAAGCAGTAATAAGTCTAACCATAGTATTCTCAAAGACAAGGCAACAGGTAGCGCTAACTCTAATATAGTCAGTGTACCTACTGGGGCTGCGCGTGTTTTAAGAATGCAATTTAGGTTATCAGTCACGGAAAGGTCTGGACTAGGAATCTCCTGGGACGAAGAAGTTCCGCCCATCTATCAAGACGTTAAGCTGCTCTCACCACCATGTTACGAGCGTTCTACAAACAGCAAAACCAAAAATAAACTATATTCAACAATTAGTACCCCAATCGGATCAGTAGATGATTTTGTAGGTAGTAGCGACGATGATGATGGGGATGATGACACTCGAGGGACCGATTCCAGTTCTAATATACTAGAACCTTCGGTTATTCAGAACAAACTAACTATCCCACCAACTGCGCACTATCATTCTGCTTCAACGTCACAAAGATCTCTTACTGCAGTACAATCACCGCCGTTGGAAAGCGTTGTAAGTGTGCAGGGTAGTGTGCCTTTTCGCGGGCAAATGTTGACACCTCATAACACGAGGGATATCCGGCTTCAAAACTTTTCTGATGTTTTAGATTCTAATAGAATCACTCAATAGATTTTATAATATTCTGTTAAAGTTATCCGTCATAGATATGTATTTTATATATCCAGAATACACTAAAAAATAGAAATAAAACGTAACGGTGACTGGATAGTTTTCGTACACGGCAATATATAGGCATTGTTTGAAAATTTAGGTTCTTTTCTTCCACAAGAAAACCTCATTAAGAATGTTGTAGGTTAATCACTTTAGCTAGATGGTCGTGTAATATGTTTATACATCCAGGAATGAAATGGTACTTAAAAAAATTCTTGAGATGTTTCAGTAAACTATCCTCTTTTATGGTTAAGGAAAACTTTTAAGTCATTATGTATCTATATGTTACGTATATCTTCAACAACTTGCCACGAAGGTAGCCATGCCAAGTAAGCGTAATCTTCCATCGGGCCAGCCATACCAAAACTAAATGGAGAGAAATAAAAAAACCCAGCGATAACTAATGATCCATATGTAATATAAGCCCCAACCCTTAGTAGCCTGCCGGTATTGCTAATAGTCCAGCGCTTGGTAATTGTATCAAAATAGTATGTTAGGATCATCAGTGCAAAGTAAAGAGTGGGCAAATAATGGTGAGCGTAAACGACTCTTGACATGATCAAAAATGGCAAATAATGCAGACCCCATGCGAGCAATGGGTAAAAAGCTGCCATAAAGAATTTATCACGTTTAACTGGATCAGGTAGGACAACACATTGCCTTTGCCATTTCAAAATCAAAAATATAACATGTATCATTAGCGCACAAACTGCAATACTTGAGGGCCAGACAGAACCCGGAGATCCTAACAAGAAGAATTTTATGGATTTTTCACTCCATTCACATAGTCTTACACCGACATTCAAAGTTGGCCATTGCCAAGCAGACGAAGTCATAGCGTCAAACTTCTCAGGGTTTGGTACCAAGGCATTATTCGTTGCCATCATTGCTGAGTTCAAATAAATGAAGTTTCTTAAAAATGAAGCCTTTGGGTATACGAAATCTTTCGGTTCCGGCAACAATTCATTTTCATGAGTTTCAATATTCCACCAAGTTCTCTTATCGCTCTTGGAACTATGCTTCAAACAGAGTACTTCTTTTTGTCTAAAACCCCATTCTGGCAAATTCTTACCTGATTGGGCTAAATAACAACCCAGTATAGAATTTTTGATACGGAAAGATGTAGACAATGGATGCAATAGTGTGGGATCTTCACTCCCTACTTGCTCCGCAATTTCAATGATCCAGTTATCCTTAGGATCGCCAAGATCAACGTCACCATAGGCAGAAACTTCCCATTCGCTCTTTGTAATTGGGGCAGGGATTTCATGGGTGTGCAAATTCTTACCTGTAAGGCGATGCACTATCCTATACATTTCACCGCCCTTCACAAATTCTAATGTAGCATTTTTAGCCTCAGTCCAGGGCTCGGCACCTCTGACTCTTTGGAAGAACCATTCATTGTTGGCGTCACTATAACCGTAGGTGGTAACTTGTTGTTGTTCGGAGCCTTCTGGATATGGTTGAACGTGGGAGTGTAATAGAGCGCCTCCTAACACTTGATTCTTGATGGAGATGATAGAAGATCCCAGAGCAACATCACGGGGCCCCTTACCTACGGTTGTGCCATTCAGACCAGCTTGGAATAACGATGGCATCGTATAGTCGCCCGGACCTGAATTGTATAGTAGATCGAAATGAATCTTGAAGCACAATAGAAACACACAAACGGGTATAACGATTAAGCCAAAGATTCTTGCTAACCAGTGGTAAATGTAAGCTTTCCAGGAAACTGATTGATCACTTAATAGGTTCCATAACTCAACTATGGTATAAATACCTACCACAGTAATGATGAAAAGACCTACCATTTTGACAGATACTGCGCAACCCAGATTCAACCCAGTAAGGCATAACCATAGCCACCATCTGCCAGAAAATGGCAATTTTCTCATAATATGGAACTTGGCAAGACAGAAATAAGAAGAGACAGTAAAGAAAAGTAGCATTGAATCTAAAAGGATAAATCTACCTAAAGTTGCATAGGAATTTTCGAATGCTACTAGCGTGGTGAATAGCCAAACACCCAGCCTGGAAAACCCAATAGTCCTCCCTGTAAAATATGCCAAGGGTACGCATAGTGACGAGAACATTGCTTGAAACAATCTCATTTTGACATAATTGATGTAGTCGGGATAGACTTCCCCGGATGGAAAGTCCCAAGAACCATTGTAGCCAGCCAAATACCCAGAGAGTCCAACCAGCATCTTCCCTAAGGGTGGATGAACATCATGGTAATACTCGTGTCTCAGATAGTAGGAACCAAACTTGCCAAAATGAGCTTCATCCCAAACTACATGGTCATTAAACCCAATCTTATACATTCTAGTGAACATACCCAGTAGCGTGAAAACAATGGGCATCACTATGGGTTCCAAGCGGGACAGCAACTGCCTTCTCTTATCTTTATCATTTAGGTTGTCCTCATCCATCCAGAGATTGTCATGGCTCTCGAATTCCTCCTTCACCATTGGCCTTCTCCATTTCAAATCATCGTCTGTGACATTTTCACTATAGCCAGTCGCCACTCTGTAAGGCATCATCTGCTTCCTTGCTAGCTGTATCTAGAGAAATGGTCTTTCGCTTTAATTCTCCGTCCAGGCAACCCGTCGAGAACCCTTTGTTCGAGATTTTTCATCATGCACCGACCAGGTGGCCTTCTATTATATTTGCCTTTTCTCGCGTCGCGATTCTTCAATTAAAGGGCGCAGGTGCCTACTTCAGATCTGAGGCTTTGTTCTTAAACGAGTTCACCAGGGCGGTCATGGAGCTATCCTCGACGTGGACCATTTCGTTAACGCAGACGGTCGTTAAGCTTTATTGATCTGGTAAAGCGGTGCGATTTTCATCTCAGTTGAATTTTTGAAGTGAAGATCATGAAAGAATGCGCTACACACTCAGAGAAAAAAAAGATAGCGAAGTAGAAAGAGGATTTCAATAACGCATGTGTCTAATATTTGCCACTCGTGTATGCGGTTGATCTTATTTTTTCAAAATGATAATCTCAAGCAAAATATAAGCTTAACTTCATGAATCATTACACCTTTGAGGTTTTCCCCCTCTCCTTACAGTGCCACATAACCTCCAGCATTTTACGTTTCGTTCCAGTGAGATTACTCTTTTGAAGAATGTTTGTACGTTGTTCATTACTGCTAAAATAGCCGCCAGTCCTACTTTAGGGTTTGTCGGCGCAACCTTTAGGGTTCGGGGAAAATGTAGGGTCAGCTGAAATTTCAATTCTATTATATAATGGATGTCTCGTTCTGCTGAGTAAGCGATTGTTTGGGCAAAGCTAGTCACTACCACACTTCAGAGTCTCATACACTAGTATTGGCTGCACTGGATCAGGTTGGAGGGTTTTACAAGTAAGCAGGAGGAAAGGATTGGTGTACTGTAACCGAGTTTGTGACCGTATCCCACTAACTGTGTGTATCGCTCTTAGCTACAATAATGAGATTGGTATCAAAGAGAAGAATTAGGTTTCTTATTTTTATTTTGTTTGGTGTCTTCTCCGTGTTCATAGTATCAAGATGTGTTGTTCACTTCCAATACAATGAGGAAATAAAGTACTATAAGAAATTTTTCCAGCAGAAAAAGGACGGCCTTCAAGAGATATACAATCCCTTAGAGATTAAGCAAATCCCTGGAGATACAATAGATGATTTATATGCCAATCGTTTGGACAAGGAGCTCAAGAATAACCAAGTCATTGAGTGGTCAAGTTTTGCGTACGTGAATTATGTAACAGAAGCGGATTATTTGTGTAATACGCTTATAATTTTCAATGATCTAAAAGAACGGTTTGGAACAAAAGCCAAATTGGTTCTTTTAATATCTAAGGACCTACTGGACTCCGATACTTCTACAAATATAGATCACATCAAGTCTCTTCTTGAGAAGATTAAAGCTATAGATGAAAGCCAAGTCATTATTAAACTGGTTGACAATATCGTCAAGCCAAAAGACACTACACCCTGGAATGAGAGCTTAACGAAACTATTGGTCTTTAACCAAACTGAGTTTGAGCGTGTGATTTATCTTGATAACGACGCCACACTAAGATCAAGTTTAGATGAGTTATTCTTTTTGCCTAAATATATCAAATTTGCAGCTCCATTGACGTATTGGTTTTTATCTGAACGTGATCTGGAAAAATCATACCACGAAATCAAATTCAATGAGAAGCAACCGATCAATCTTGGTTCGTACACTAAAGTTTTGACCAAAAGAATTAGGAAAGGCCAGATGATTTACAACCACCTACCAAGTCTACCGCACTCATTATACTTGAACTCGAATAACATAGCTCAAGATATTATAAGCTCCACCTCATCTTCATCACCATTGTTCTTTTTCCAGAGTAGTAAAAAAGTTAGCAAGTTGAAATTTGCTTCTAACTTGATGGTCATTAGCCCTTCAAAAAAAACGTTTGATGAAATTGTAGAGGTCACGCTACCCAAGATAATAAACAAGAAGGATAAGTACGATATGGATTTGATCAATGAGGAAATGTACAATTTAAAGAAAATAATTTACAAGCAGTTTATTTTCTTTAGAAAAGTTAGAAAACTTTTCAAACCAGAGGTGTTAGTTTTACCCTTTGCAAAATATGGCCTATTGACGGGTTCATTGAAAAATCCAAAGCACTATTCCATGATTTCCAATGATGTCTTGGGCTATAAGAACTTAAATGAAAATGGTGATGAAATCACCAGAAATTTAAATGACGCTGTCACATATTCTAAGTATATGCATTTTTCGGACTATCCAATAGGTAAGCCCTGGGTTTATCAATCGATAAAGGACATTGAATGTAATGTAGAGAAAGAAAAATCGAGAGGTCTTGAACTAGAACCCCAGGCTTGTAATGTTTGGAATTCGGTGTACGAATCTTACATGCAAACTAGAGAAATATGTTCTGTTTGATCATAAAATAGTAAAGGGGAGACTTGAAAGTGCTATTAACATTGCTGCAGTCTACATTGTTTATATATATATATGTGGTCACCTAGCGTGCTGACAAGCCACGGTCGTTTTATCCAACGCTTGTACGAAATTTTATTTATTTTTTGTATGTAGGTAGTCATATAGAGTAGGTTGAAAGTAAAGTTTTATTTTAACATGCCGTGTTTTAGTGCTTCTTTATTCAACAGCCTATCTACATCATCGCCATATTTTGTATTACCCTTACCGTTTTCCTTAAATGCATAATCAACAGTGATCCTGTTGTTAGCCACCAATTGATTATTTAGAGATTTTATAGCCATATCTGCTTTTTCAAAGTCTTCAAAATATACATATGCACATTTCAATTTCCCCGTTGATAGATGAAAAATTTCAGGTTTATTAACTGTTTTACCAAATTTATTGAAAATCTTTTCAAGCTGTTCAATATCTACAGAATCTGCCAGATTCTTTACAAACAATTTAGCAATAGGTAACGATATGCCCTTAGAATTATTCGAGGAAGCATTAGCAGCACCTACAGAGTTGGTTACTTGACGAACTTTTATCAGCCGGTCATATAATTTGACGGTATTATTCATTATTTGTATCACGTACTGAGCATCTTCCTTGCTATGAAATTCAATGAAGGCGTAGCCCTGGTATGTTTGCAAAACTTTATCCTTCGGATATTTAATCCTTAAAATTGGATTAATCTGAATAAAAAGTTCATAAAGTTGTTCCTTTGTTATTCTTGGATCTATATTCCCCACATATACTGTACTACCTGAATCTGTACTATAGTTCATTAAATGCAAACCTGGGATATGTTTTCCTTCGTAGCCCACTATGCTAATTGTTTTTCATAGTGGGACGTCGTTTATTATTCATCTCATCTCATTAACTCTTACATTGCGGCTTATTTGACATGTTTATTTCCGTCTTATTTCCATTTTGTAGTCGGGTAACATTTTGTAGTCGGGTAACATTTTATGTGGAGATTACCCTGCAAAGTCACACTAATGGTAATAATGAGGATCCCGAAATAAACGCCGAGTTAAATTTCCCAGGCGACCTCAAAATTTCAACAATGCCAAGAATAAATCTCTTGATACAGAAGAAGACAGATAGTTAAGAATAGAAAATACGGAGTTAATTAGAATTTTGTTGAATACCCAACCGAAAATTAACTACTACACTTGAACATCACGCAGGCTTTCCTCTCCACCAAATATCCGACTTGGCAGGCAAAATTTTTGCAAGCTCAGTAGTGGCGCACTTTCTTGGTTTTTAACTTGCATATCTCCCAGTACATTCATTAGCCTATTTCAACAACAGGACATGTTGATTTCCATTTTCTTTCGGAGCCTTAAGCTGCCGATAGAGCATTGCCGGAAGAGGTTACGCTTGATGTGTCAAATTTGGAACACCTCGTAAGAAGGTACCAACAACCGAGCACTCAACGATACGGTTGTTAGGGTATGCAGTTGCCGCATCTTATTTTGCTTGCTAAAATTGTTGAGAAATGTACGTAATCGAGACGTAATGTGTTCCTATATTCCTTAGGCACCCAGGCACGATACCAGGAACGTGCCTGCAACTCTGCCGAGAGAGAATACTGAAAAATGGTTCCGTCCTTATTCCGACACTAATTGGCGACTACGATTTATGTCACAGTGTGCGGAGCGTCGTCGAAATGAGTGTTGTCAGGTTCTGGGGATTGGAACATGCTTACATTAGGGCTAACCGATTGTTACTCGAAATTCGCATCAACTCAACAAATACCTCAGGGTCCACTTCAAACGAGCCCACGGTCCTCTTGCGCCCTTGGACTAGGTGCGTACTGACAAAAATGTTTATAACTTATTTTGTTTCATTGTTAACCGTCCTACGGTGGTCTTATTCATTTTGAAAACGTGTGAAAAATGTATTCGTCTGGGTGTTGATAAATAAAAATATATATATATATTTGAGTTCCTTAACGATGACGAGTTATGAACAATAGGCGTACACTAAACGAGTTATTATGACTTATAAAAAAAGAAGGCGAATTACACTTAAACAAGATCACCTGTGCATTATCGATAGCAGTTCTTAAAGCGGAGTGGAGTAGAAAATAAGTATGTGGTGTGGTGTGGCAAAATTTCCCCCTCGAATGAAATGCTACTCTCTTAAGAACCGTAAACGGCGTCAACTTCATCTTTAACAGAATTCAAGATTTCCTTTCTCTTCAATTTCTGAGCAGAAGTGACATAGCCATTTTGTGGAGTCCATTCGCCGTCAAAGAATACTATACCCGCTAGTAATTCAATACCGACTAAACCTTGGTCTTTACCGGTCTTCAAAAGATCAGAATAGGCAGCCTTAACCAACTTTGGATCGTGCAAGTAGTTTTCAATGTTGATCGAACTTTCATCTTCCTTCATGATGCCCAGCTTTTTGGCCAATTTTGTTAATGGAGCATTGTTTGGGACAATGATACCTACTGGTTTAGTCTTTGTTTGATCGGCGTAAACACAGATGTTGGCGACGAACTCGTTGGATCTATAGACGGATTCTAATTTTTCAAGGGCAATATATTCACCATTCATTGTTTTGACCAGATTTTTCTTCCTATCGATGATTTTCAAATGACCGTTTGTTTCCCATTCACCAATATCACCGGTCTTGAACCAACCATCGGAAGTAAGAGCTTGGGAAGTCTCCTCTGGATTTTTATAGTATTCGGGCGTGACGTTTGCACCTTTGATCCAAACTTCACCTTGGTTGTTCTTGGCAAAATAGCCCAATTCTTCAACGTCGACTAATTTGACAGTGACACAGCCTGTCAAGTCACCTGCAACACCTAATTCAAAATGACTAGGGTTCAAGATAGTGGTACTAGCACAGGTTTCGGTTAAACCATAACCAATCAACATGGGGCAAAGCAAGTTTGTGATAAACTCCTGGGCATCTCTGCTGATTGGAGAACCACCATTCAATAGGTATCTCAATTGACCACCAGTAGCGGTTCTAATTTTTTTGAAGATTAAGTTACCCAAGATTCCACCGCCGGGTATACGGAAGCGTTCCATGTTTAGTTTGGCATTATAGGTAGTCCAAAAGATTTTCTTGGTGAGGAAAGGTAGATCGTCGATTTGGTTTAAAATCCCCTTTCTCACTGTTTCCCAAACGGCGGCGACACCAACCATGATGGTGGGTTTGAATTCTTGCAAATCGCCTTGGCAATTCTTCACAGAACTCTTGGTTAAAGTTTTGACAGTGGCATAACCGATACAGGACCCCCAATAAAACGATAACAGCTCAAAAACCAGTTCGAAGATATGGGCTAGTGGCAAAAAGCAAATAACACGGTCCGTGCCACCTATGAAGCCGGTGACGTTCAAACTTGCACCACCCACACCTGCAACGACGTTCGAATGCTTCAAAACTACACCCTTGGGTTCACCTGTGGAACCTGAGGTGTACATGATACAAGAGAGGTCGTCTGCACTGGGTGGATGAATGTCTATTTCGTCACGGGAGTCCTGGCCCATCTTCAAAAGTTCATCAAAACTGAAGGTCTTAATATCAGGTCTAACTTCTTTGATCTTGTTGATGGCGTCGTTGGCAGACTGGTATATCCTGCCGTCTTCTCTCTTGTCCTCGGGATCGATGGAGTCGAAATGAATTATGAATTTTATGTCCTGAGCGGCCTGGACCGGTTTAACCAAAGACGATAGCAAAGAGTTATCCGTGAAGATGGCATTGGACCCGGTTTGCACCAAAGAATGGATCAGCCCCTTTTCACCCAAAGTGTCGTAGGCGGTTACCACGGAGATACCCTGCGACTGCGCGCCCAAGAACATTTTCATCCACTTGTGGGAGGTGGCGGCATAAAGATGTAGTTTGTCATCGGAATTCGGCTTCAACCCCATTTTCACCAGCCCGCGACCGATATCGTGCATAATATCGGTCAACTGGTCGAAAGTGTTATATTGGTATTTGGACAGTTCGTAGAACAGCCATTTTTTCTCCACAGGAGTCTCCTTGCCGTCTACTTTCTTCATTATGGTCTTGGATTCTTCGTGAATTTCCTTAACGTCTCTCCAACCCATGGCGTTGGATTCCTTACCCTTCTGGAAACACTCCAGGGCGAACTCGTACACGGTGGAGCATTTCATATTAGGCGGCCTCAAGAGCGGCTCTTGGGCGGATTGGCAGTTTCTTCTTGGAGCAGTTTCGTGCTCATTGGCGGCTTTGCCAACTGGTACGGTGTATTGAGTAACCATACTGTATTGTCTTGTCTTTTTTTTTTGTTCTTGTTCTTGTCCCGACTTATTTTGTAAGAGGTGTATTCTATCTTCTACAAATACAGTATTCTAACACACTAATATACTATTAAGGCCCAGGATAAGTGAGGGGTAAGAAAAGAGAAAATTAACGGTAAATCTTTTCTCTTAAAGCAATAGAGAAAATCTCCAAACATTCTCTGCTGTAATATCGATAATACGATATCCGCGAAAAGAATCCAAAAAAAAAAAGTAATAACGAAAAAAACGCACAAAACAAACCGCTTTTCTGTTACCCCGCATGAGCCCTGACCCGGTCTTGTATACGAGGTGTGTGGGTGCAACTGCACCATTCGTACCGTATGACGTAAATGATTCGCAAGGGTGCTTAGTATTTTCACATGGCGGCGATCATATTTCTGGCAAAGGTGAAGCTGATCCAACAGCCAAGCCAAGCAAGGCCATTGTACTTTTTAGCAGGGGCGGTTAGGATCGTCTCCCTTCTCCATCTTGCTCCCAGTCGCTTTGCGCTGTTATCGGACCGGCAGGGGCTGACACGCCGATCTGTCCTGCACCGAGGGGCGGCGACCTTTGCAATGACTTGGAGTGGAGCGGCAATGGTGGAAGTGCTCACGCTTATACCGCTCGGTGATGGCGCAGTCCTGTCTCGCCGCCCACCGATCGACCGGTAAGCAAGGGCCTTACGTAACATCGTCGTTATAGTATCTAAGATGGCAATGTCCGCGGGTGATGTTCGCGCTTTAACGGATAATATACAAAAGGGGTTTCGTGGACTATCTACAAAGAAGGCTGCTGTCGGAGAAGATTGCTGTCTTGCAGTTCTTCTTCTCCAACATGTTCAGTTCAAGAGGTTTAGTTTTTCAGTTTTTAGTTTTTTTTCATTATTAAGCTCGCTTTTCTCGCCTTTGTAGTTGTTTCAGAACAAAAAGTAAATAAAAATTACTATCTGGTGCTTGTCAGGCGGGGCGCGAATGAGAATGTATCTATCACCGAATGAGGAAGACCAGTCGTAGAACGACCGAGTGTTGGAGGGAGAGGCCAACAAGACACACCCGATTTCTTTTCTGCGTTAAACATGTTTACTGACACACACAGCTTTTTAGTTTTTTTTTTATGGGTTCACAAGAAGGCCAGTCCGGCCGGGGCGATGGATCGTTTGGCCAAGAATTAAATACTTCTTCTTCTTCTTGGCGGGAGAAAGGTGTGCAGAGGGCCAGGGTCCGGAAAACCCGTGATTCAACAGATCTCCCAGTGGCCATATGCTCTAATCTTTTGCACCGTATCCTCGTTCGCTCACATCGCTTCAACTACCGCACACCCAGGACGGCTAGTAGTTTAACAGCGTTTGCTTACAGTCGCCAGCGCGTCAAAAAAAGGAAAAAGTGGGTGTATATTCTCCTAAAAGTCCGCCCACTCGCCTTTAGCAACGTATTGCCTTCGTACAGGAAATGTGCTGACGATCCGCATGAACAAGAAAAGCCATCGGTGCTTTGAATGTCTAAACAATAGAAGGACTACTTAATCCTTTGGATTTTTTCAAGCAAGAAACAAGCTGACTACTCTCGTTTTATCTCTTAAATCAAATTCGTATTGAAGAGTGCTGAAATTCGGTAGAAGGAGTTTAGAATACGGACACAGGGAGGAATGAAGCTTGGAAGCAAAGAAATAAGGATCATATCCTTGCTGCTGCTGGATACCGTGTTTTTCGCAATAGAAATAATCACCGGGTACATGTCCCACTCTCTGGCTTTGATTGCGGATTCGTTCCACATGCTAAATGACATAATCTCTCTTGTGGTGGCACTTTGGGCCGTTAACGTGGCCAAGAACAAAAATCCGGATTCCACGTACACTTATGGTTGGAAAAGAGCAGAGATTTTGGGTGCATTGGTCAATGCCGTCTTCTTAATTGCCCTGTGCGTCTCGATCATGATTGAGGCACTACAAAGGATTATTGCCCCCCCCGTGATTGAAAGTCCAAAGTTGGTTTTATATGTGGGTATCGCAGGCTTGGTATCGAACACTGTCGGGCTTTTCTTATTCCACGACGGCGATCAAGAACACGGGCACGGTCATTCCCATAGTGACATCTTTGCCGATGACGAGGCTCATATATCGTCGTCTCACTCGCACTCGCATGCCCATGGTCACGAAATAGAGGATGCCTCGCGTATGGATAGTACCGACAACATCGGTGAGCTTCTGCCCAATGCCGTGGTGAACAGCATCATGAACGAAAATACAAGGCTACTGGAACAAGAGGGTGCATCCAAGACACCATCATATACATCGTCTAGTCACACGGTTGCCAGCGGCAATGACGCAGACCACAAGGGGAGCAAGAGGTCGATGAATATGCATGGTGTGTTTCTACATGTCCTGGGAGATGCCCTTGGTAATATAGGAGTTATGGTCTCTGCGCTTTTTATTTGGAAAACCGACTATTCTTGGAAGTATTATACTGACCCGCTTGTCTCATTGATAATTACGGGCATAATATTTTCATCCGCGCTTCCCTTATCATTCAGAGCTTCTAAAATCCTGTTGCAAGCTATGCCTTCCGCCCTATCTGCGGAGCAGATGGAAAAGGATCTTTTGCAAATACCAGGAATCATTGCTATCCATGATTTCCATGTTTGGAACTTGACAGAGTCTATTTACATTGCGTCTCTGCATGTTCAACTAGATATCACACCGGACCAATTTACTGACTTGGCTAAGACAGTTAGAACAAAGCTGCATCACTACGGCATTCACTCGGCTACCTTACAGCCGGAATTTGTACGCAAAGAACTTACCTCGGCTGCAAGAGCCGCGCATACAGGGTCAGCTGGTGCCTCCCAAGATGATACGCATCCTTCGAGGCCAACGACATACGGTACAACGATGTCCACCTGTCTTATCGACAATGCTGCGAATTGCAATACGGCGGATTGCTTACACGGCCCTTAAAAAACCTGCATTAGAAAGCGTGAATATGTATATATACATATATATATATGTCTATAGTGTTTTTATACAATGTTTATCATAAATTTTATTACAGTAAGAAGTGTAGGAGGTGATATAAGTAGATGTAGAAAAGCAAAAATACAAAAAAAAATAATAATATAACAACTATGATGATACAACTTGAAAATGGAAAGAAACAACTTTTGGGGTTTAGCTTTTAGATTTCTCCAGCTTCTAAAAAGAGTATAATATAAAACTCAAATTGAATGAAAAATTTCTTTTTTTTTTTTAATTAAAAAGACCAATGATTCAGAAAAAAAAAACAACTCCTTTACTTGGCAGACAATACAACAAAGGAAAAAAAAGACCCAGCTTATTGTTCCAAAACTGGTGCCCATTTAACTTTTTTATAGTCCTTGGTAGTCTCCAGTTCGCTGCTTAAGTTTTGATCGTCGCAACTTTCTGACTCGAATTCGTAGCCTCTTATTACCGCCGCGTCAGGAAGGTCGTCCTCTTCGTTTTCTTCATCTTCGCCAAAATTACTATTATGCCCATAAATTTGGTCCTTGAGCTTCTTGTATTTTTCCTTAATCGAAGAGTTTACTGGGATTGTAAGTTTTTCCCAAGTAGTAGAAATTGTTGGTAATTTGTTTTCTTCGTTGCTCATGGATGAATTTATCTCAGTAGCAAAAATAGTGGCATCGTTCAATGAACCTCGCGATGAACTCACTATGAGGTTGAGAGATTTGGCTGGCAGCGTCAGAATTGATTTTTTGGGTCTCAGTAAACGGTGAGAAGGTTCATATCTGGTGTGTCTGAAAGTTGAACTGCCAATTGGGGATAATCTGTCTTTTTGCTTTGGTAATAGTAATGGGATGTCATTATTAGATTTGGGTGGGTTCATAGGAAATGAAGAATGAATCATCCTATGTAACTCCAATGCTTCCTTATTAACAAGAGGTTTGCAGTTCCAAACAAAAGGGTCAACGCCGAAAGGATCTATAGAATCGAGCTTTTCAACATCAGGAGATGTGGAGATTATTGAAGATATGTCACTTAATGGACTAACCGATTCATGTTCTGAAAAGCAGTCATTATCAAAGCTTAACCCAGGGCTCACAATGTTGTGGTAGTCGTTATATCCTTCAGTCATAAAGGGATTGGTGATTTCATCTTGATTTTTTTTTGTCGATACGCTGAGAGTTTGAGCTTTAATATTTTTCGAACTTGTCTTAAATCGAGCTTGGTATAACCGAAAACGTTTAGAAGGTGTGATATCTTCTACTATGAGACCGGGCGAATATTTACATTTCTTACTTGGTGTGTTGGGTATTTTTAAGTCAATGTGTAGTTTTGACCTCGGTGTTGACAATAAAATTGGGTCTGTAGGTTGTATGCTATTCATCTTTTTCTGGTTTTTTTCTATGTTTTTCTTTATTTTTTTTTTGTTTCTTGGACTAATCAAACATATCCGCAGGACTTTCAATCACCTAAACGCACTAAAGTTCCAAAAGTAGCCAGGGTGTGGAAGGCACGAAGAAACGTTCCGTTTAAATAATACGTCGCTTCCTTTTCTCGTAGGATGGCAAAAGTATCGCAACTTAAATCAACAAGAATGTACCTGTTTTAAACTAAACTGTAAACAGTATCGAACGACAATTACGGAAACGGTCCTAAAAAACAAGATTTTCCTATCGAATTGGGCCTGCATTAGTCGTTTACCTAAGCAAGGCTATTTACTCTTAAGTGGGCGCACCACATCTCTCAGCGTGTCGTTGGCTTTGTTGTCTACCATCGCAACACTAAGAGATGTTCGCAGGTCTTAGAAAGTTTGTCCACAAATGGAATAACCCTGGGATTTTCCATGCATTGACGCCGCGTATAACGGCGTGACCTCATTAGTTTAAATCTCTTGTACAGCAGTTTCTCAGAATTGTTCTGTCATAGATGTCTTCTGACAAAATCTGGGCTGTCAAAACTCTAATCTCAAAGTCGGCGTAAAATCTTGAAAAAGCGGGATTGTTTTCATTTTTGTATATTCCCGTGGTTCGCATTTCCAAAAGCGGATTTTTGTGCCTAGCCTTTTTCTTCTCTTCCCGTTTCGGATGTTTACATAACTGAGCCATTTGTTTACTTTCTTCCCGATTAGGTGACAGGATGGAGTCCGAGCATAAAAAAGGACAGATTTTACATGAATAAGAAATGAGCTGGCTGGGAGTGCATATGTGTCGTAGACGATCTTGCTAAGGGATCTTTCCAAAAAAAACCTCGAGAAAAATGTTGTACAAATTTGAAAGGACACGTTTTCTGAGTAAAGTCTGTAGTATACTGTAGCTGTTATCCAGCGCGGAATAGTGCATTGTAACCGCCTCACTTTGGAGGTTGCGTGGTGACTCGGCTCTTTCTCTTGCTTGCTTATCCCCCGGCCTGTTGTCATGCATGTAAACGTATCTAGTAGTACGTAAAGCCCTCGCAGTTACTCTTTTGGGTGTTGCTACTGTTTCAAGGCAGTATCGTCTAGTCTTGTCCCATTGGCTACACGATGACTGATTGTGTTTTAGTGACTGCAAGAAAATGGCTTCTAGGAGCACATGACGGATCTGGCCAAACTTTCTAAAAGAGGGGAATTTTTTTGTTGCCATTTCTACATTTTTCCTATAGCCAAGAGATACCAAGTTGGTATTGAAACGGTAACCGTGGCGATCTTGATATTCTTTACTTAACGTTTAAATCACTCTTAGCAAACACAAACTCATATGGAATAAAAGCAAAGGTTAAGTCGGCTTATGATTACATACATTTACTAATGATACGACAACTCAAAGTCTGTAAGTAGCGAAATTAAAAAGAAAAAAAGCAAGATCCGATGTCTTCAAATAAATTCCGCCTTATTGAGCAACTCTGCATGCAAATCTGCAAAGACCCTACACATTTGAATACTTTTGTTCTGCTAGTGTGAAACGTGATTACGAAAAAAAAGTTTGCTGATATCGTTTTCCATTTATTCCTGTAATGGTGCCTGACGCTTTGCTACTTATCGCCGAATGACGCGCGACACAAAAACACTTCGTGGCCATTTACTGGCATTTGTAAGACTATAAATTGCAAAGAAGTATTTAGTTTTTAACCCTTTCTAGTACATACTTCACAAACATTTTACTTTGTTTATTCGAAGTACAAACAGCAAGATCATAAAAAAATAGTTTTTGCTACATTGTTTTCACATAACATATTTCAAAAAAACATGTCAGCTAATCTAATTAGAAGCGAATCGAATACAAATACAGTAAAGGACACGACACAGCAAGAGAAAATGGGGAATCTCGACCTTGATAAAGTCCACAAAAACCCAAATGAAGCCAGTCAATCCGTACAGCAACAAGAAGACGTAAACCAAAATATAAACGACGTCCAAAGCAATGAAGTGAAAAGAGGTAAATTAAACCTTAAAACTGTTGATCATGTGGGGGCATACCCACTAATGCAACAAACAGAAGGTGTAGCAAAGAAGGTAGCAATCACAAGGATTGTTTTAGCACAGACAAAGCCCAGTATTGATAAGGTAATAATTTCAAAACCTGTCCAAACTGTAGCACCAGTCATTAACTTTTTCGATAAAGTGGCTAACTCAACTCTAAACACCGTAGAACGTGTTGTTCCATCTTTGAAAACCAAAACTTATCAAAGGTTAGGTGAAGAAATAGCACTGCCATATACTCTAACAAAAAAGTATGGAAAACAATTTAAGGACACAACTACAAGAAACGGAGACAATTATATTTACCAACCTGTCCATGGAAGGTTGGTAAAATTCAGAAAGTACTATAATGAAAAATATATAGACACAAAGGGCAAGCCTTTAATAAGGGGACACCTTGATCCTGTTTTACTACCTGTCAACAATGCTTTTGAAAAGACAACGATTAGATATCTACCTAGGGGTCAAAAGGTTCCAAGTGATACCTTTTGCTGCGAATTTAATAGAGGTCTAGCCTTGGACTTTAATTTCATGACAAGAGCAATCTCTGCTGTAGGTCACCAGGTTGTTGATGTGGCAAAACTACCATTTGCCTATGGATGCCATGCCAACTCTGTTTATAATAAAAATCTAGACAAACAAGAAGATTTAAGAATGAGAAATGTTTTGAAGGGTACCTGGGGGACCGTAAAAGATCTAGAACATGAGTTTTGGGTTTCTGTTACAGATAAGAGCTTATTTAGAATTTTCGCTACCAAATCAGAGGAGGATGATTTACCACGTCTAGTACAATAAGCGTGAATACGCCAGAATTTGATGATAAACGGAAATCTATAAAAGTTGTGGTGATTTTTATTAAAATAATGCGTATTCAATAGATGTTGTCTATTAATGCTGAATTCAACTTCACTAATATATACACGCTCAATATAAAAAACAGCTTAATAAATATTTTAAGAGCTAGATAAAAAAATCAAAACGAGAGACTGTTTTGCCTTTTCCTATGCCGTCTGATTTGTTTTTAGTGTAGCAGTTACATATTCAAATGGATTGTTTGTGGCGCATGAACTAAAAAGTCTGAGACCGCACATCCGTACATTTTACATATTCCTTTTGGTTTTCATAAATCATTTTCCGTCTTTTAAATTTTTCTTCGGACGCTGCCGCCGAAGATCAAGCCCGGCCTAGTTCTTTGCAGAGGAAAATTGGCCCAGAGGAAATCAGCTAGCGTAGGATGGCGTGCGTCGGGAGGCTAATTCTGTCCAATGCAATGTAGCCTGCCTAGCGTGTACCAGGCCTTGCCAGACCCCTCTCTAGTTCCTTTCCACTCGAGTTAGTAAAGGTACGAACAAGAAACTCTAATAGAAAGATATAACCGTTATTCAGGGCAATTTATTGCAAACAGTATTAGAAAATAATCGTAACAAAGGAATCAAACAAAGAAAAAGTATGTAATAGGACATTACGCGTTAAATTATGGAATGAATTACAGTACAGCTACATATTACCACCTCGAATGAAGTATTGTGAAAAATAAACTATTGAAATATCATCAATTAATCCAGTTTAATTTGAGAAACCTATTTATTTGGATACAACATATGAAAACTGCCATTGAGTACTTTTAAGCATGTACTAGTATCGTCGCTAGTAACATGAAGTAGTTGGAGTTATCCAAATATCAAAAATATCAAAGGACTATAAGGCCACTCCGGAATTGTCATGAATAATTAACCCAATATGCGACATAGTTTGAACATTCATTCGTATCTCTATCCGCGTTAAAGTTTTTTGAAACATTTGTTTACTAACGAAAATGAAAATATCTATTTTCCCCTTCAAATCAGTGGCTCATTTCAAAGAATACCAAGTCATTGGTCGTCGTTTACCAACTGAATCCGTTCCAGAACCAAAGTTGTTCAGAATGAGAATTTTTGCCTCAAACGAAGTTATTGCCAAGTCCCGTTACTGGTATTTCTTGCAAAGATTGCACAAGGTTAAGAAGGCTTCTGGTGAAATTGTTACCATTAACCAAATTAACGAAGCTCACCCAACCAAGGTTAAGAACTTCGGTGTCTGGGTCAGATACGACTCCAGATCCGGTACCCACAACATGTACAAGGAAATTAGAGACGTTTCCAGAGTTGCTGCCGTCGAAACCTTATACCAAGACATGGCTGCCAGACACAGAACTAGATTTAGATCTATTCACATCTTAAAGGTTGCTGAAATTGAAAAGACCGCTGATGTCAAGAGACAATACATCAAGCAATTTTTGACCAAGGATTTGAAATTCCCATTACCTCACAGAGTCCAAAAATCTGCTAAGACTTTCTCTTACAAGAGACCATCAACCTTCTACTAAGCTAACAAGATATTTCTACGTTTTTTAGTATAATAAAATTTTGTATAATTCATTTTGTAGATTCTAAAAAAATTCAAAGTATATCCTGTTTCTTCTCTTCACTATGGTATCCCCCATCTGTCTGATTGAAATCATGCGCTTAATTAAAATCATGCGCTCAATTAATTTTTTCAGTGTCAGGGTCCACGGCGGGTAATAGCAGATCTGTTTTTCTGACGATAAACATAAAACGTAACGGATTTCAGAATATATAAAGTGGTGCGCTCTAACTCATTTGATCACCCTATAGGCGTTGTTTTATACAGTTTCATTATTTAATCCGAGTAGAGGGTCTACACACTATGGAAAATAACGATGGCATTGCCATTTTGAATACCGGGCTAGAACCGCGTGCTGAAGTTAACCAGAGATTACCTTTCAAGACTAATCAAGGCGCAGTGAAGGAAGCTAGTCCTGCAAACGCCGTGAGCAGTAGCAGCGATGACGACGCACATGTCCCTGTTACAGAATTACACTTGAAGTCACACGAATGGTTTGGCGATTTTATAACAAAACACGAAGTTCCACGCAAAGTTTTCCATTCATCCATTGGATTTATCACGCTGTATCTATATACTCAGGGCATTAATTATAAAAAGGTCCTATGGCCTTTAATATGCGCATTCATCATATTGTTTATTCTGGATTTGATAAGATTAAACTGGCCCTTTTTCAATAAGCTTTATTGTAGGACCGTAGGTGCGTTAATGAGAAAAAAGGAGATCCACACGTACAACGGGGTTTTGTGGTACCTCCTGGGGTTGGTATTTTCCTTTAGTTTTTTTTCCAAAGACGTCACGTTGATATCGTTGTTCCTACTGAGTTGGTCCGATACAGCCGCCGCCACGATCGGAAGAAAATATGGTCATTTAACGCCCAAATTAGCGAGAAACAAATCTCTTGCGGGATCGATAGCTGCATTTACAGTTGGCGCCATCACCTGCAGGACATTTTATGGTTATTTCATACCTGCTTACAACTACGTCAACAAGCCTGGAGAGATTGAATGGACTCCAGAAACAAGTAAATTGAGCTTGAATATGTTATCTTTCTTGGGCGGTGTGGTTGCTGCTTTGAGTGAGGGTATTGATTTGTTCAACTGGGATGACAACTTCACTATTCCCGTACTATCATCACTTTTCCTAAATGCGGTGATCAAAGCTTTCAAGATATAGAAGTCACAATACGAGAGAATGGTATGTTTTATATTCTTTATCAATCTCTTCTTACGATACCCATTAATTTCACTATTCCGCCATATTTAATAGAAGACCCAGTATAGTTTTGATCTTGACATTCACATTTTTTTTCAAATATCATATCTCATATAAGTATAGACCTAGGACCTCTGTAAATTAGAGCTATATTCCCATGTATCTACACCGTTTAAACGCCTTTGTTTTTAATACATGTACATAGTCACTACCGAAATTACCAAGCGAACATGCCAATAAACAAATTTAACCGCAGTAAAAACCGCTCAAAAATAATTTACTGTAGTTCCAATAGTTATATTACGCCTATCTTCAACGCATATATAATTGCCAAAAAAATAATTGTGAAGATTGATTTAAGTAAAATATACGTCAAGGAGTGAATATCGAAAGTGATAAGCTAGTGCAAATCAATTATAACGTAATGTCACAGTTTATTATTCTAGTCTCTGTTAATACTGCCAAATATTCTCATTTTTGCTATTATCATTTGGTACGTAAATAGAGAAAAAAAAAAAAAAAAGAAATTTGGAAAATTTTTCAACCTCATCGAAAATTTTCAGAAAAGCAAAGAATATTTATGCCTTTGCAAATATTTCACATACGCTATTTTAAATAATATCGATCAATACAAAACAAGTAGTACAACCTCAAACTCTTCGCACAATGGCTTATGTTTTAACTGAAACCTCTGCTGGTTATGCTCTTTTGAAAGCCTCTGATAAGAAAATCTACAAATCTTCAAGCTTGATTCAAGATTTGGATAGCTCTGACAAAGTCTTGAAAGAGTTCAAGATCGCTGCTTTTTCTAAGTTCAACTCTGCAGCTAACGCTTTAGAAGAAGCCAACTCCATTATTGATGGTAAAGTATCCTCCCAATTGGAAAAACTTCTAGAAGAAATTAAAAAGGATAAAAAGTCAACCTTGATTGTCAGTGAAACCAAGTTGGCAAATGCTATCAACAAGTTGGGCTTAAACTTCAACGTTGTTTCCGATGCCGTCACTTTAGACATCTACAGAGCAGTGAAAGAATACTTGCCAGAATTATTGCCAGGTATGTCGGACAATGATTTAAGTAAGATGTCATTGGGTTTAGCCCATTCCATCGGCCGTCATAAGTTGAAGTTTTCAGCTGACAAAGTTGATGTTATGATTATCCAAGCCATTGCTTTATTGGATGATTTAGATAAAGAATTAAACACATACGCCATGAGATGTAAGGAATGGTACGGGTGGCATTTCCCTGAACTAGCTAAGATTGTCACTGACTCTGTTGCTTACGCTAGAATCATTCTAACAATGGGTATTAGATCCAAGGCTTCTGAAACTGATTTAAGTGAAATCTTACCAGAAGAAATCGAAGAACGTGTTAAGACCGCTGCCGAAGTTTCCATGGGTACTGAAATCACTCAAACAGATTTAGACAACATTAACGCTTTAGCTGAACAAATCGTTGATTTTGCTGCTTACAGAGAACAATTGTCTAACTACTTGTCCGCAAGAATGAAGGCTATTGCTCCAAACCTAACCCAATTGGTTGGTGAATTAGTCGGTGCTAGACTTATCGCTCACTCTGGTTCTCTAATTTCTCTGGCTAAATCTCCAGCTTCTACCATTCAGATATTAGGTGCCGAAAAGGCTTTATTCAGAGCTTTGAAGACCAAGCACGATACACCAAAGTATGGTTTGCTATACCATGCTTCTCTAGTTGGTCAAGCCACTGGTAAGAACAAGGGTAAGATTGCAAGAGTTTTGGCTGCCAAGGCCGCTGTCTCATTGCGTTACGATGCCTTAGCTGAAGATAGAGATGATTCTGGTGACATTGGTCTAGAATCAAGAGCTAAAGTAGAAAACAGACTATCCCAATTAGAAGGTAGGGATTTGAGAACCACTCCAAAGGTTGTCCGTGAAGCCAAGAAGGTAGAAATGACAGAAGCTAGAGCTTACAACGCTGACGCTGACACAGCTACCACTGCTAAGGCTGATTCTGATTCTGATTCTGACTCTGATGACGAAGAAGAAGTAAAGGAAGAAAAGAAGAAGGAAAAGAAAGAAAAGAAGGATAAGAAGAGAAAGAGAGACGAGGATGAAGAGTCTAAGGACTCCAAGAAATCCAAGAAGGACAAGAAGGAAAAGAAGGAGAAGAAGGAAAAGAAGGAAAAGAAAGAGAAGAAGGAAAAGAAGTCTAAGAAAGAGAAGAAAGAAAAGAAATGAGGATGCATTTTTGTATTTTATAATCAGTGACCCTCCGTGTTCGCTTTTGTTTGTTATTTAGAAGATTTTCTATGATCATCCATTTTTCAATCTTTTCCTCATTTCATATTTTATTCCATAATCTGTAAATTAGTGCTGTACGCCCATATTGAATTGAACTTATTATTTTTTCTAGGTGATATATTTGAAATAGTATACATAATTTATGTTTACATAGTTTAGGTACTTTATACCATTAAAAGTTTTATTTAACCTTTAAAGTTGTGTATAGAGATGCTTCTTACATAAACTCCGCCAGGTCTTTAATCAGCTCGCGAAGTGAAAAAGGTCTACAAAAAAATTGGAAGTTAAATAAGATGAGGTTGATATTATCATCAGTCTTAGATATAACCCAATAAGTACCGCGCAAAGCACTTGATTAATTTATGAGTAAGGAAGTAAGCCTTTCTATTGAGGAGACAAATGCCATAAGGGCAAAATTAGGTCTGAAGCCTATCCTGGTCGCCGAAGAGAAGGAAGTGAGCCATGAATCTTTGTCAGTCGAAGAAACAAACAGGCAAAGAGTTTCTCTTGGCTTGAAGCCTATTGCATCCCAAGAAAGTACACGCAGCTCCTCCGGTACTGTTTGTAGTACCGCTAAGGCGAATGCACTTCGAGAGAAAATAACGAAGTTTCAAAATACCACACCCTTAAGAGAGGCGCAGATTTTTGAAGAAGCTGACGCCAATCACGACTGTTCATGGCTGAATAATGTGGATGCCACTGCGACTTTAACGTCAAAGGAAGTCAAAACTTCCAAAGAGTTTTCCCTAGGTGAAGCGAAAGAGGATGAAGATGCCGATCTGCATAATGTTCGAGTATCATATAATATCGAGGACCTCGGTACAAAAAACGGGACTATTTTAACTTTGAAGGAAAGCAGTATTTTCGATGAGACTAATTCTGATGTGTTGGAGGATGAAAAACTTGCCCAGGAAACGACTGATAAAAATAAATTACGGTTACGACAAATGAATAGAGATAGGAAACAAAAGAGGATGAATTTACACGTTTCCAGTTTAGATATTGAAGAAGAGGAGAGGGATTCGCTCACAGACATGCCTCTAACGATTGGAGCAGAACAAGGAATCATGAACATGCAGAAAACTAAAACTAAATCTCCAAAGCTGCCAATGGGAAAAATAAAAGTAAACTTTGATGAAATGAATAATATTTCAGATGAAGATGGTGGAGACTTTAAGCCGGTAAAGATAAGAAAGCGCAAAATTAAGGACTCAAAATCAAGTAAAGTCAGAAAGATAAATATTGCTCCTAAAATGGAAACTGTTAAGCTAATAGATGAAGATGAAAGTTTGTCTTGGATGGGCGAGGAGCAACCAGTGACCGTAATAAACTCAACTCCAACCTTGAGGAAGGATTTGAAAAGTGCAGAACATCTTGTTGAAGAAATTGAAAGGGCGAGAAATGAAGAGAAGCAACGTGCTCAAGATATCAAAAAAATGCGTGAAGGCTCTAACAACCTTGTTATTGACGAAAAGACAATTTTCCTAGATACCTTGGACATGGGATTTCTTGAAGAGAGTACTAGTACCAACGAAGAAGCGCTAGATGAGAACAGAGAGGCAAATGTTGAGAGTATCGCTGGTCAGAATTCTGAGCAGGTAGGAAGCAATAATAAACGTTCTAGACCGGTTGAAGATGAATTAAAGAATGAGGAGAGTGAGAAGCCAAAGGATGATGTGCCTGATTTTTTCTCTGGCCTTGCATCAACACTAGGGTTTCTCCGAAAGAAGAATGTTTTTGTTACAGAAAACGACGTCTCAAAAGCAAGAAAAGAGGTTGAGGCTGGAAACGTAAAACGAGAACAAGCCAATGAGGTTGAGCTAACTCGAAAGAAGGTCAGGAATGAAAAAGTAAACATCACTAATACTTATACAGAAGAAGGAACATATAGACCCAAACAATTTGACGATAGCGAGATTCCGAACAAAGCCTCCGAATTTCAAACAAAGAAACTCAATCATTATGATCCTGATGTACAACTTATTTACAGAGATGAGAAAGGAAACCAACTGACTACCAAGGAGGCATATAAAAAATTATCGCAAAAGTTCCATGGTACCAAAAGTAACAAGAAGAAGAAAGCAAAAATGCAATCTCGAATCGAAGCAAGGAAAAGTGCTTTTGATATTGATGACGCTGCTGTATTTGAAGGTAATTAAAGCAGTACGTAAAATGAAACCGGCTTTCGCTTTTTCAGTTCAATATAAATCTTTTCTCAGTTCGGGGAACGTGTGTAGAACTCAATTGAATCTCGGAGGCCACTTAGGGAATTTTGAGTTTGGCGAGTTTGCAGAGAATTAAATGCTAACCGGCCTTTATACTGTGCCTGAAGCAAATTATTCCCATTGTGTCATTGTAACAATAAGTGTCATCATTTCAAAAGCGATAAAAGTTTGGTGCGGCGGACGGATAAAAAAATAACAAAAAAAAAAAGAAAAAAGGAAGAAAAATGCAAATGAAAAATAATAACAAACAAAAAGAAAACATTGCACACAAGATATCATCAAGACCTGTCAAACTTATTTGCTATATTCCTATATGTATAAAGAATCAAAAGGTTTTGCACAGAAAGTGATCCACAGAAAGTGATTAGAGGCCAAAAGAATATATCAAGACAAATAAACAGTTTCATTTTTATTCTAAGTGAAAGGAGAAAATACTAGAAGGTTTAAAATGATTCAAACGCAAAGTACAGCGACCAAACGACGCAACTCCGTCCATAAAAATCTTTTCGATCCATCGCTATACCAAATACCAGAACCCCCACGTGGTGTCTACCAACACCAGAAAAAAGAATATACTAGGGAGGCATCTAGCAATCATATTTTTGGTCAAGATTTTACCAGCATAAAAAAAAAAATTATACAGTTGTTCCCTCATGACATACAAGGATACCTGCCTGATGTTGACGTTAGGGTAATTGTAATTTGTTTTATATGGTACGTCACATCTTCTGTTTCAAGCAACCTATCTAAAACTATTTTAAGAACTTTCGATCATCCAATAGCACTCACAGAATTGCAGTTTCTTTTCAGTGGCATTATGTGTGTGGCATTTGCTTCTATTGTGAATTTGTTTCGAACTCCTCGATTAAGGCATACTAAATTTTCAAAAGCATTGAACAATTTTCCTGAGGGAATTCTTCCGGAATACCTGGATGGTAATTTCCAGAATTCGATACTAAGAAAGTTTCTGATTCCTTCAAAGCTAGTTTTCTTAACTACGTTTCCTATGGGAATATTTCAATTTGTCGGTCATATCACGTCGCATAAGGCCGTCTCGTTGATGCCGGTATCACTAGTACATTCAGTAAAGGCACTATCGCCGATAATGACCGTTGGATACTATAAATTTTTTGAACATCGCTACTACAATCCCATGACTTATTATACGCTATTGCTTTTGGTTTTTGGTGTCATGATAACTTGCTGGTCAACCCATGGACGTAAGAGAGTCTCAGACAAAAACAGTGGCTCTATATCAAATGGACTATTTTTTGCATTTGTATCCATGGTGATATTTGTATCACAGAATATCTTTGCGAAGAATATATTAACCATCAGGAAAAAGATAACGCTTCTACCGTCTTCCTCGAATGATGATCTCACATCGAACGAAAAACAACCAGGTTTAGACAGAATAAGATATTCACCACTACAAGTGGATAAGATAACCATATTATTCTACTGCTCATGCACTGGGTTTTTGTTGACGCTAGCACCTTTCTTGACGAACGAACTAGTTAATGGTGGTGCTGTGGTCAGTGATTTGACCATGAAAACAATATGGCTTGTAATGATTCATGGTATAGCGCATTTTTTTCAAGCCATGCTTGCGTTTCAGTTGATCGGATCACTTTCTTCCGTCAATTATTCTGTAGCGAACATTATGAAGAGGATCGTCGTCATATCTGTCGCAGTACTTTGGGAGACAAAAGTGAATCTCATCCAAGTGTTTGGTGTTATTTTAACAATTGTTGGGTTGTACGGTTACGACAAATGGGGGCTCTCCAAAAAAAATGGACGTCAAGCATAATAGAAAGGACGTTGTTTCTGTCGAATGGCAATTACAATCAAGAAAGGGCACATTGTACTATAACAAATATATAACTCAAAATTCTAAAGATTGCTAACTATTTACTTATGCCACCACTATTATTAAGACTTCTTCAAAGACCGCAAGCCGTTACCCCACCCCCGCCGCAGGGCAGAATCAAAACTTCACGACTTGCAAATGGCGGTACTTTCGCTTTGCTATGTGTTTTCGTTAACAAATCTGCGGGAATGGCTTTCCGGTGTGGGGGAAACAAATTGCGCACCTTTCCCTCTTGTTCAAGGGAGGAAGAGGCACAATCCCTTGCTTACCGCACATGTGGCACCTTGATTACTGAAGCAAAAATAGGATTTGCAGGAAGTAGCTAGCGACGCGTTTTTTTTTTAAGGTATCCGAGGATGGCGCGGAAAAACTTGCATAGGTGAAATTCATTCAGCACAGGGGTACCATTGTTCTCTATTGAGCAGGGGAGAAAGGATTTCGAGCATACAAAAGCCGCGACTGAGACACAGAAACCCGTGGATACGGGGGCCGGTTAGCTATACAATACTACAGTTCCGCGCGCTGGAAATAGATTTACTCCCTCTTTCTCACACTTTAAAAGTTGAGCGAAATAAAAATAGATTGTTCGCCAGACAATTCCATTAAAGGTGTCTATACGAACTAGTAAAACCTAATCTGGATCACGCATGGACTCCGTGCTTTGTTCATTTTAGTTGGTTTCTTTCCGCTAGATCAATGTTGCCTCGTCAATCTGCTCAACTCCACCCAGTTGCGCTGTGCCAACATCGGTCATTTCCGCATAGAGTCAGAATTATGAACTGGCATTATCACCTCGGGGTTGGCTTCCCGAGCTTCGCTGCACTTTGGCGCCCGAAAAAGAAAAGACGACAAGGGATTAGAATCTTGACGCTTTTTTCATCCATCTGCGGCCCTTTCTAGACGCCTTCGAGGCACCTGAAAAAAGAAATGCAGCGGAAAAATTATTGTTCTGAGTCAACCTCGGCGGTATTGTGTGGCAACAATAGAGAAACATCGCCAAAAAGAACTAGACGAGAATTTTTCAAAAATCTGCTATATTCCTCAGGGCACATGTTACACCTCTCAACAATTGTACCAACTTGTTTATATAAACTACTTGCTGAATGCCTCAATTGATCAAAATGCCACTTCTTTCTTTCGACTATCGAAAAAAATGCTTCTTTTGTGGAAAATACTCGAGACTTAAGTCATTAAGAGAACGTGAATATAATCGCTACTCAGGCAATCTTGAATTTGCTACACATTAAAAATAAAAAAACTAGAAAAAGTTTTGAATAATGAGCTCCGGAAGCTTATCACCTAAAGATACTATTGTTCCAGAAGAACAAACAAACCAACTGCGGCAGCTTGACCTGGACGAAGACAGTATTCACTATAACCAACAGGAGGATGAAATAGTACCTCTTGAGACAATCGCCTCGTATGCTTCCACCCTGGTATCGGCAAAAGAGTATTCCAAGAAGGCAGACGATAAAGTCACAGACATTGAAAGCCAGCCAAATTGGGGCGAGACTACTTCGAGAACTCACGACAGTGACAATGAAAAAGAGGATAGTGAAGACGAGGCCGATAGTTTCCCGGAAGGGGGAGCTAAGGCTTGGATCGTTACGTTCGGTTGTTTCATGGGATTGGTTGCATGCTTTGGTCTATTAAATTCAACGGGTGTCATGGAAAGTCATCTACAAGACAACCAACTAGCTAAAGAAAGTGTTTCCACCATTGGTTGGTTGTTTTCTCTATTTCTTTTTGTCTGCTTTGCTTCGTGCATCATAAGTGGTACTTACTTCGACAGAAATGGCTTTAGGACGATCATGATTATAGGAACTGTCTTCCACGTGGCCGGCTTATTTGCCACTGCTAACTCAACCAAATACTGGCATTTTATACTATCTTTCGCTATTGTCTGTGGGTTCGGTAACGGTATTGTGCTAAGTCCCTTAGTGAGCGTCCCTGCCCATTATTTTTTCAAAAGGCGTGGTACTGCTTTGGCAGTGGCCACCATCGGTGGTAGTGTAGGTGGTGTCGTTTTCCCAATCATGTTGCGTAGTTTCTTCTCGATGAAGGCAGACACTGACCCAAATTACGGGTTTGTTTGGGGGATTAGAACATTGGGGTTTTTGGATTTGGCTTTGCTAACCGTTTCAATTATTTTAGCCAAGGAAAGATTGCCACATGCTATTGAAAAGTCTAAAAGTGGAGAATCACGTTTGAGATACACCATTAGAATTTATATCATACAATGTTTTGATGCAAAAGCCTTCCTGGACATGAAATATTTGTTTTGTGTTCTGGGAACGGTATTTGGTGAATTGTCTATAAACTCGGCTATCACTTATTATGGCTCATACGCTACCAGTCATGGGATTTCATCAGATGATGCCTACACGTTGATTATGATTATAAATGTGTGTGGTATCCCTGGAAGATGGTTGCCTGGTTATTTGAGTGACAAGTTCGGTAGATTCAACGTTGCCATTGCAACTTTGCTTACACTATTCATCGTCATGTTTGTTGGTTGGTTGCCATTCGGTACTAACCTAACCAATATGTACGTTATCAGTGCCTTATATGGATTCTGCTCTGGTAGTGTCTTTTCCTTACTTCCAGTCTGCTGTGGACAAATCTCCAAGACAGAAGAATTCGGTAGGCGTTACTCTACAATGTACTTCGTTGTCGCCTTCGGTACATTGATTGGTATTCCAATCACAGGTGCTATCATCTCTAACAAAACCACAGCCGATTATCAACACTACATCATCTTTTGTGGTTTAGCAACATTTGTCAGCGCTGTCTGTTATGTGATTTCGAGAGCATACTGCGTTGGTTTCAAATGGGTCAGATTTTAAGATCGGATTGGTACCCTGGATGGTATCTTATAGAATTTCCGATCTCAAATCTTCGAAAAAGTACGTTAATGATTTTTTTTTTTTGGAATGTGTAAATAGACTATATAATTAAAACTTCCTTTCCTTTTTTTTCACTCTTTCAAACCGAATCACTACTCTTGTATATGCCTAGTTTTAGCCACGCAGGAATATTGCAACCTTGTAATAAAGTTGAGGCGTATGAGTTTTCATAGTAGTTGACCAATCTTCCTGAATTGATTAAGTCAAAGTTCCCGTCGCTTTTCTCTTTCAGCATTTCAATTCGCAAATATATCATAGGTAGTGCAATATTATTGATGAGTTTCAAAGTATCTTTTGTAAGTAAGTGAGGAGAACACATGATACAGACAGTTTTATTGCGCTGATTGTTGGATACCAGTGAGATGAATGTTCCTACTAATTCACGGAATTCTTTCGGGGATAGCTTTGATTTAGTGAAGGCTTTACATTGGACCAGTACTTTCAAGGGTGTAAAAGTATCGTCGATTATCCTATACTTTAAAGGTTTCAAAACAAAACCATTTTGAGAATGTGTTCTCTTTATGGTATTAGTTGTTTCTAAATGGCGCATCACCAATGAGGTTTTCGCATAAATGTAATCTACTGGCCAGCTCCCCTTCACATCCACTCCTCCATCATGGGCGCCACCAACTTTCTCTAATTTAGTCATTCGCAATTTTTCAGATAGTTCTCTCATCACCGTATACTCATAGAGATTTCCCTGGAAAACCGTCGAATGAGCGACAGCTGAATTTTGTTCGATGTATGTTTGAATTGCTGAATTATTGAGGCATCTTCGTCCTAAATAGTTTCGTATCATGTTTAATATTAAAAAAGAGTTCTAAGCAATCTGCTGGTTGGTTAATGTCATATTTTCCGCCTTTCAGTCGTCATTTCATTTTTCCATTTTCAGTATTGTAGTTTTGAACTTTTTCGATTGCCTTAACAAACTGATTAAAAAAACAAAACAATAAAAATGCCAACTTATAAATATTTTTTTGTTTATATCCTGGAGGCGACAGGAAAACCATCAAATATTTTGCAAAGTACATTGTCATGAGTACTGAAAAACTGGAAACTTCTGAAGAACCACAAGCTCCTTTGGCTAATACTTCTGAGACTAATTTAGCAAAGGAAGACTCCGAGAATGTTGTCACTGTATTTGACCTCGCAAGTGAAATAGAAAAATCATTGAAGGACGTACAAAGGCAAATGAAAGAAAATGATGACGAGTTTTCACGAAGTATACAGGCAATTGAAGAAAGGCTCGACAAATTAAGTCAATGAGAGTTTACCAGCAGTGACGAAGAAACTTTTGACTTCTTCTTTAGGGTTAAGCTTATATGTGACTACAATGTTAGTTGCCCGATCTTGGTGATTGATCATTTACAATACCCACAAATTGTCTTCGGTTCCCAGTTTCCAATCAATAGAATCACCATGAGAACATTTCCATTTTTGTTGCGGCTATTGGTGACATAGATGCTGCAAACTTAAAATTGAAAAGTCAGAACGAGAATGCTGTTTTACTACATATTGATTTTGTAGCTGCTATAAAATATAGCGAGTGTGTGTTTATAAACGAACCTTCTTAGTTTAAGACATAACGTGAACTAAAGTGAACTTAAGTTTTGCTAGTTCATAATTTAGAGGAAAAAAATGTATATGAAACTGCTCTACCCATTCAAAATAAATATCGCCTCTGTTGAGACTATCTTCTCTAGTTCTGCCTTCATTCTTCATGAAAAGGTGAACCACCCACTTTGTCTTAAAGAGGGAAAAACATTAAAAAAACAACACTGATTATCATTCTCTCGTTATTTGTCATTCTTTATCTAGGAACTAATAGTAGTGAAATGACTAATGTTCGTTATATATCATATATAGAATTTACTAACCTAGTTTCGATCCTGTTTACCTAAGCAATTGTAAATGATTGTATCCTCTTAGTGGTAATCCTAACGCCCTTTGTAACGCTCATACTTCTTGCTCTACTTTAGACTTCTTATCAACATGATCGCTAGTTCCCTTTTGGTTCGGTAGAATTGCTAATGGAATATTTGGTACCGTAGAGGCTCTGGTACTTTCATTTTGAGATAGAGGAGTATCCTCTCTAGTTGCGGTAGTTCTACTTCTTTTCTTCTTGTTTGCGTCTGGTTGCTCGTATTCTCTTACAATTAAAGTTAGAAGCGTATGGACTCTCTTTGATAGTTCATGTACTGTTCTCGTTCTGATGAACCAATCAAAAGTAAATAAATCACTCATCATGATTTCTTGCTTTATCTTGTCGTAAAGCTTATCAGCACGCAGTCCATATTTGTTTACCGCCAGTAACAAAAATTTGTCCTCCAATGTATTATAAGTTCTTCTTGCATTGTTTGGTGGATATTGTATTACAAGCTCATGCAACGGATGTTTACACTGTTCAATTTTCTGCCTTAATAAAGTTTCTTGAAATCTTAACTTTTCATTCTTCTTTTCGCCAAGTTCGACGTTATGTAAATATTTTTCCCAACCATTGATTTCCTTCAGCCTTTCCCAGAATACTTTCGCATAAACTTCAACCTCTTCTGGTGCCTTAGAATCTATAGATTTCTTGATATTTTCCAAATCGTCTCTACCATATTTACAACAGGCATTGATGAATGACATGAAATCTCTTTTATTCCAATTACTAAAAGCTTGTGATATTAACCTTTGCTTTTCTAGTTCATCTTCTTCTGTAAAATCAGGCGCTGAATTGATCTTTTCTTGCTCTTCTTGAATCTTCTTTTTAAGTTCTTCATGGGCTGCACGACCTTCTGCATCCCCTGTATCTACATATTCATCATCTTCTTCTTCAGCATCACTGCCTTCATTAGGTGTATTTCCTGTAATATCATATGAGGATACCTTGTAATTGACCTTCCTTTTGAATGCAAGTTGTTCCTTTTCTTGTAGAGCGTTCAACTGTTTGGGAAAAAACTGAAAATCCTGGCCATGGATAATCTTTGGGGCGCGTGGTGCTTTAGGTTGTGGAGTTTGCTTGGTTGCTGATTTAGATCCGCCACCGATAATCTCCTTATAGTAGTCGTCGACTGAATACGTAGTTTGTTCTCTCCTTCTTTCCCTACGGGAAGGATTGATCCATTCTGCAACTTTGTCCTCCGATTTTTTTTGGAAACTTTTACCATTCCATTCGTAAGCGGATTGGTTTTCTATCCCATTGAATTTTTGTAGGTCATCAAGCCCCAAACTTTGATATTTGGCATTTAACTCTTGGGTCTTTTGTTCTCCCTTTTTCAAGATATCATCAATGTCTGCATCAACAGTAATTTTGCTTGCTTCCTTCTCAAACATGTTTTTAGCGCCAAATTGAATCATGTCTAAAAGATCATCTTTTGAATTACCAAGAGATGTGGTTTTCTTGCCGGTACCTTGTTGAATAACCAATTGGTCTAATCTTAATTTCTGTGCGGCACGTTCAATAACTTTTTCCTCGATAGCATTTTCTGTGACGAATCTATAAACATGAACTTGTTTCTTTTGACCTATTCTATGCGCTCTATCCATTGCTTGTAAATCAGCTTGAGGATTCCAATCAGAATCAAAAAGTACAACGGTGTCAGCTGTCACAAGATTGATACCTAGACCACCAGCACGTGTAGTTAACAAAAAGACGAACTTCTCAGAATCTGGTTCATTAAAATCATCAATAGCCTCTATACGTTCTTCGTGGCTAGTAGAGCCATCAATTCTACAATATTCAAAATCTCTGAAATAACAATAATCTTCCAAAATATCCAATAGCCTTGACATTTGACTAAAAATCAACACACGGGAACCCTTTTCCTTTAACCGTTTAAGTAATTTATCCAATATGATCATTTTACCGGCATTGAAAATTAAATGTTCATCTGTAGTATATGGTGGACCAGGTTCTGCACCTTCAAAAAGATACGGATGATTGCAGCACTTCCTCAGTTGCATGACAATATTCAGTAATCTCGTTTTCCCCTCTCTTTTCCCAACAGCCCCATTAACGGCATCGATATCCTTTTCTAACAGTGATTTGTACCATTGGATTTGCATATCTGTCATTCCAACGTAAACGTTCGTTTCGATTTTGGGTAATAACGATTTTTCTACATCTGCCTTCACTCTTCTTAGTAGGAAAGGGTTTAACACTGAGTGCAGTTGCTGGACTACGATTTCCTGATCTTGTTCGGAGTTGTTTTGTTCAAACCAATCATCGAATATTGCGGAATCTCCAAATATATCAGGTAATAGAAAATTCAATAGAGCCCATAATTCATGAAGATTGTTCTGTAAAGGCGTACCAGTGATTAATAGTCTATTTTTGGAGTAAAACAATCTAATTATTTGAGATAAAGCACTTTGTTCGTTTTTAATTCTGTGAGCTTCATCGATAACGATATATTGCCAAGCCAATCTTTTCAAGGCATTTTTTTCTCTAATGACCATTTCGTAAGATGTAATCAATACATCGAACCTAGCCTGTAATATGATGTTACGTACTATACTGGCTCTTGCATCTTTATCTCCGTGTAATACAAGAACATTAACGTTTGGAGTCCATTTGAGAAACTCTCGTCTCCAATTATCTAACGTCGATTTCGGCACTATAATCAAAAAGGGGCCCTCAATTTGTTTAACGTATCTTAGATAACCCAGGAACGAAATTGTTTGTAAAGTCTTACCTAACCCCATTTCATCTGCTAATATACCGGATAGTTTGTTTTCGTGCAAAGAAATTAACCAATTCAGTCCTTGCACTTGATAGTCTCTCAGTTTGCCTGATTTGACAAAAGAGGGGGATTCAGAGACGAATATGTCTTCTTGGTATTCATCTACAATCTCGTCTTCCTCATCAGCCATCAATTCAGCATCTTCCTCTTTTTCCGTTTTTCTATGATGACGTGAGGAGGAATTGGTGTCGTTTTGTGATTTGGGGAGCTTACTTGAATCAGAATCGAGGTGTTTCAAAAGTTTCTGGATGTTTTTGTCATGCTTCGCCTTCATACCAATAAAATGACGGAAAAGGTCGGTGACACCCAATAAATATTTAAACCGTTTGTATGTGTCGGACTTGTCTCTTTGTTTAGCGTATTTTGGGTCTACATCTAACACAAACTTTTTCTTCCTCTGAGCCCAATATTCCGGAGGTCTATCTGCAACTGTGTATGCTTCTTTACCGGATAAATCTCCATTTTCATCGACATTACCGCCATCATTGCTATGGCTTGAATCTGAGTCAGACGCGTCGGTCAGACTCTCTGCAGAGGATTGGTATTTATCATCCTCAGAGCTATGTATTTGATCTTCCTCCTGATGAGTCGTCATGATCAGGTTATATGTTTCCTTTGTTTTGCTTCAGATCAAAAAACGGAAACTGACAGCAAATATAACGAAAATCAAACAAGAAACACCACTAGTGCGGACTGTTTGAGTTGTATGAAGAAAATTATGCTTAACGAAGTTTGCTCAGCTTTACAAAGATGTGTTTTCTTTATTTTTTCAACTTTATTTTTTTTTTGGGATGGGCAACTTGAAATAAAAACATTGTATATACGTTTTTTGCTTATTTATTACAAGAGGCGTTCCGTTGATTATGACAATGATTCATTGGTATGGTGATTGGAAATGAGCTGAAGTGGAAATAAGATGAATTGAAGTGGATCATATTTACGTGCGTAAATATATATATAATACGTATATGTATATATGTATATATGGAAAACATGTTTAGAATAATACTCTTTCCTTGGCTAATTTCGTAACGTTAAATTTTTGCAGTTGTGATTTATCGCCATGATGAGTAGTTTTTTGTGAGATTGAGTTTTTTTTTTGAGAATCGCATTGATAAGCTTCGATATTGTCGAAGAACTTGTCGAACAAAATGGCGGTGTCCATGGGACCTCCCTTTGCTTCCGGGTGGAATTGGGTGGAGAAAATGGGCCTTTGCAAATGGATCATACCTTCGTTTGACTTATCGTTTAGATTAACGAAATAAGGTTTCCATTGGTCCTTGGGTAGAGTCTCAGGGTCCACTGCATAACCGTGGTTTTGGGAAGTGATGTGGCACTGGCCTGTGGTTAAGTCCATGGCAGGGATGTTATGAGCTCTATTACCGTATTTCAACTTGTGAGTGGAGGCGCCCGAGGCAAGAGCCAAGAGCTGGTGGCCAAGGCAGATACCGAAGATGGGGATATTGTCGTAAACAGGGTTAGTTAGCAACTCTTTGACGTTGGCAATGGTGGCTTGGCAGAATTCTGGGTTTCCTGGGCCATTGGACAAGAAAATACCGTCGAATTGGGACGCAACATCCTGGATTCTATAGTCATAGGGGAAAACAGTCACGTCGGCGCCCCTCTTGACCAGGCACCTGATGATGTTTTCCTTGACACCGCAATCAATGAGAGCTACATTTGCTCGAGCGCTCCCGGGCAATGCAGAGACGTGGAACGGCTTCTTGGTGGTAACTTGGGCGACCAAGTTGGTGTTCATGGGGTTCACGTAAGGAACCGCGTCTTGATCATTCAAAGTGATGCGGCCCAGAGAAGAGCCTTGCTCTCTCAAGTATTGCACGAGCTCACGAGTGTCCACGCCGGTGATGGCAGCGACACCCTCTCTTTGGCACCACTGTGCCAGTGACTCGACAGCGGTCCAGTGCGAGTACTGGTAAGCGTACTCAGCCACCACGATGCCGACGACATGGATGTGTGGGGACTCGAAGTATTTCAGTAAATTGAACTCGTCACGGGCATCGCCGGATGGGACACCGTAGTTGCCGATTAAGGGTTGCGTGAAGACTAGTATCTGACCACGGTAGGAAGGGTCCGTCATGGACTCCGGATAACCGACCAGGGAAGTGGTGAAAACGGCCTCACCAGCGACCGACTTGTTCGCACCGAAGGAGATGCCTTCGAAGGAAGGCCCGTTTTGAATGGCAAAAGTAGCCTTTGTTTGGGGAGAAGACATTTTTTAGATTAGTTTTAGTTTTAGTTTTAGTTTTAGTTTTAGGTTTTTGGTAGTAGATATAGGTTTGGATAACTCGGCAGAATCAATGGGAGCTGGTTTTCCAGATGTGGTCAGATATGTAGTCTTGGCAGGTGTATTGAGAATTGGATAAGCTAAACATATAATGTTTTTGTTAATCTTAGTTCAAATCTGCAACGGTGGGTGTGTAGAAAAGTTGGTTACCTTTTTTTCTTTGCAGTATTTAAACAGTTAGATGTTCGAGAAGAATTGTGTTACAGTTCTGAAAAGTAGAGAAACGAAACGAAAGAAAAAGAAACGAGACCAGAAGAAAAAAAAAAAAAAAAAAAAGTAGGGGTGTGAAAAAAAGTGACAGCATACTGACACAGGAGCACTAGCCTCCTAGTGCAGAGTCTTATATAGCACATCATCGCCTTTTTTTTTCCCTCCCGCGAGCGTACAAGAAGGCCTTCCACTAAATTACTCATCATGAGCTAATGCGATGCGATGGATGGGATGAGTCAAACACCCTTTCGCGGGAAGCGCCGGCCGACGTCGGCGAGGCCTGCACTTAACGCCCCCCCCTCGCCTTTTCCTGCACTTAGCGTCACGCGCCGCCGTGACGGTGCGGTGCACGGGCCATGGAGACATCACACACGACGACCAGGAACGCAGCTGAAAATCACTGTGAGCACGGCCGTGGCGCCCGCCACTAGTAGCAGACACCACCACCCGCGCTTGCGCAGCAGGCGGCGCGTGAACGGGTGCTGCACGCTGGTGAGCCGGCTCTTACCGCCGAACACCGCCAGCACCCCGGGCACGTGACCCGCGTCAGTGGCGGCGCCAGCGTCGTCGTTGCTGTTTTTGTGTCTGTGGAGCAGCCTCTGTGTGACGCCAAACCAGGAATACACAATGTCCACCTGGTACATGCCGCACACGACACAGTAGCATCCCAACGCAAACGGCACCACAGTGACCACACGGATGGCGCGGCCGTATGCCAGGAAGATCAGCACGTATCCGATCCAGAACCCAATGCCCAACCATAGCAGTCCGAGACCAATCCGGCTGATGGATGTGTGGTTGGAAAACGGAGAGCGGGAGATGTGGGTTTGGCCCCGAGAGCGGCTGTTCTTCTCGTTGGTGGCACCTACCGAGTGGAACCTCCAGTCGGATATCTCGTCGTGGATGTTGTGCAGGGCAACCCGGCTCAGGAATTTCGGGAAGCAGTCCATCTCTAGGAACTGGTAGGTCAGGGCCTTGACGTCGTCGAAAATGGCAACGTCGTATTTCCGGTCCACCTGTATGTCTTCTAAAATGCGGGTCCGCGTTTCCGCGGGGATGTTGCTCAGGTATCGCTCGCTTTGCTCAGGCGATACCAAGTAGGTGGTGCAGAGCCCCATTGCACTGTGAAGCAGTTGTTTTGTGGTGATCTGCGGCACGCCATCTTGTTGCGAGCGCCTTTTCAGGATCTCGTCTAGAATCAGCGCCATGTCTTCGTTTTGCAGGGCGTCTTGGCTTATGCCGGAGTGATGTTTCCAGTTCCCCAGCATTTCGTTCAATTTGGGTGAGAATGGCACGTCGCTGGGTTCGTTTTGTAAGAGGTTCTCAGGGGATTGTAGGTTCAAGTGGCCCTCCTCTATCAATGCGTCCAGCAAGTTGAAGGTGGTCGCAGAGCCGTCCCCCTTTTGCTGGTGTTCTTGTGGGAAATTCGCCAGAGACTTCCTTACCATTTTAACATAGCTCTGGCAAAGCCGGGTGTGCGCCATCAGGTCAACCCAGAAGTCCAGATAGTTGATGGCATACGGGAACTGCGAAAGGAACGTGTAAAACGTCCAGAGATCAACGGGCCTCGATGTCCTCTGTATCAGTACTTCATACAGCGTCGGTAGTCGTTCGTACTGGATTTTCTCGAAATCCTCCACGTTGTTCATTTTTTGGTGAGCTTTTCCGTAATACTGAGATGCCTTTGACAGCTTGTTTGGCGTCTGTTCTTGCTTGACTCGTTGTTTATACCAAGGCTTTCTTGGTATGTGTTATTGATATTTTCGTTTTGTCCGCATTCTCGAACGAAGACACGAAATTTTCTTTTTCAATGGCGGCGGCGGCGGCGGCGGCTTTGCACCAGCAATTATTATTATATTAATTATACATGCTGGGTTTCCCTTTAAAAGAAAGAGGCCCATGGCGCATCGCATCGCATCATTTCGTATCGTTTCGTATCGTCTATTTTTAGTGCTATATAGGGTATATCGTGTATTTAACTTTTTGTATTTATGCGTCGTAGTACCCATTGGTGCAGGTGGAAAAGAATTCGAGCATGTTATCCTGAGCCAACTTGAAAACGGTCTCCGAGTATCTTGACGAGATTTCGTTGGACACTTTCGTCAAGCCCATGTCTTGAATGACCACGCTTAACGAGTCCAGCAAACTTATGGAAAACTCAATGTACCAGCGATGGTTCCAGCAGCATATCTTCACGCAGAGCTCGATGATGCTGTTATCTAGCTCTCTTATGCGCGAGCTAATCACCTCCGGAGCCATGTCGTGTGAGTTTGGCGAGTTGATGAAATTTTTGATCCGTTGCCTTTCGTTCACGCAGTACTCCAACAGCTTCCGGGCGCATCTTGATGAAAACCTCTGCGATAACCCATTCTGGAATGCTTTGGCGGCTTCGGGCAAGTGCCCCAATCGACGTGCGCAGAGCCCGAATAGCTCCCATTCAAACGTCAACTTGTTATGGTTGTTGTTTTGGACGTCCATATACAGTTGTTCGGTTTGCCACAAAGTGTACATCTTCAAGTCTTCATACAAAAGCATGAAGAGGTTGTCTAACCATCTTTCACAAAGCCTTTTGGCCCGTAGTGGCACTTCTTCTTGTTTCTCAACGCCCCTGGGCAACGAAGATGATGAAGTTTGGTACTCGTCCTCCATAACAAAGATGTTGGACCTGTATTTCAACAGATTTTCCCAGCCGGTGATTTGCACGATCTCCGTCAATAGCCTGTATGCCAGTTGGAAAGTAGACTTCAAGTTCGATGCAGCCAAGTTGACTAACATCGGGTCTGCAGACTGGTGTTCCTTTTGGACATCCTGCGGATTCAACGAGGTCACTTCATCCAGCACAACGTCGATGGGCAGTGGCAAATGTAGACTATTACTTGAGGGCAATGGAACTACTCTTTTCAGGATATATTTTTCCTTTAGCGGGGACATGGGGCACGAATTCAATATCAGTAATGCATTTTCGATATCGTTCAACTTGAGGTATGCCTTGGATAAAATATACCATGGTCTAAACTCGCTCGGAGAACAATTAGCGGCTTCTTGTGCTATGTTTTGGGCTACAGCGTAATCTTGCTTTTTGTCTATCAAAAATTCCGCCTGTAAACACAGTAGTTCGGACTTGTAGTCCATGTCGTTATTAGCACCTTTGGTCTTGTTGTCATGTGACAACTCGTCGTATATCAGTTTCATTGCGTCTATTTCTCTGTCACACGCCAAGAAAATCTTGATCAGTATTATGATTGCCTCAGGGTTTTCAACTGCCAGATTCTTTAACATTGTCTCCGCCATATTGACACTACGGGTCAACTTTACTATTTCCACCAGTGTGTCCACCATATAATTGTTTGTGTTGGTTACATTGGCTATATAGTAAGGCGCGCCTAACAGTAGACCCTTGCGGTATACCAAGGGGAACAATTTAATGAAGGACTCAGACGTTTCATCGATCTGCCACGTTGTCAATGGGTTCAAAATCAACGTTTCCACCAAGTTCTGCAACTCGCCTTCTTCAGCATTATCTTTCATCAGCATTATTGACCTCACGACCCCGCTTATGAACGTTTCCGCCCATATATAATCCCGTTCCGCATGCGATTCTAGGTCCGCGGTTTCACCGTTGCAGTCCATCATAAGGGTCTGGATGGTGCCCGGGATGTGAACAATCACATTGACATCGCATTTCCTGAACGCATTCCAGGAGGAAAATGAAATCCGAGAAATCTGGAAGGTTTTCCGCTTACCAAACCAAATTTGAGGCACCTTGGTTATGATGTCCGCGATTCTCTTCAAAAAGACCGCAACTGAGGTCGAGTCGAATGTATCGATACCCATAGAATAGAAAAAGGTTCCGACCTCGCCCTTCAGTTTATTGTATGGATGGATCTCGGTGGCCATAGAAGCTGCGTCATTGCCACTTCTGGTGTTACTGAACAGAGAAGCCGTTGTGGAGTTGGTGGTAACAGCGCCGTCGTTAGTGTCTCCATTGGTTACCACGGAAGCGGCAGAGCCATCCGGCGCAGCGGCGGCGGAAGGCTGCACTGCGGCCCCGTTGGTCCTGCTCGTACTGTTGATGGTATTCGTGTTGCTCGAGCTGGGCAAGTACTTTGCCAACGTGATCAAGTCCGGCGGCCCTAAGTCTCGGAACTGAGGCATCCTGGCCTTCCTCTCATTTAGAGCGTAGCCAATAAAATCCTCTTTCACCTCCGGTATGGAATTCTGCGTGATCATGTGGGGGGAAACGTTTCTTTTTCGATCTACCTTCTTGCCCTTGCTTCTTTCTCCGCCACTTCCGATTTTATAAGAACGGTGTTCTGGGGAAAAGTTCTTGAAAACGCCAATAACGTCATCATCTCGAGCTTAAGCCTGCGTACTATGCACTTTTTTTCCAATTTTTCAGATATTCCTCTCCATTTCCAACGCGGGTATTGAAATAATACATGAAAACATGAGAAGAATCTCGGTCACGTGACGCTACAGGACTGGGGTTAAAGCCAAACTGATTGTTAGGATACAAAGAGGGAATGTCTTCGGCCTTGAATGACATGGCAGACCCTAGTAACGTACAGTGTGATGTTCTGCGTCATGCAACCGGTATACAGCAGATATATATGAAGTACGACCTCAAGCTTATGCAGCCAGTAATGATGTAGTTGGTTACAACACTAGTCGTAGGTCTCTCCTGCCAGTCGGGTTACCCTGTCCCAAGCTGCTACCCGACGCGTGGAACTCCATGGAACCTCGTAGAACAATTCTGGGGATTTTGAAAATGGCGGCCGTCTCTTCCACGCACCGCGCCCCTTGGTGTGTGCTGTATATATTAAGTAGCTTAAAAGGCCACTTTTTTCAAACAGCTGCCATTTAGTAGGGCTCGTAAAGGTACAAGCACACAAGCTAGCAAGCAAGCAAACAAATACAAATACACTTTTACACAAACAAACATGTCAGACTGGGATACAAACACTATTATCGGTAGCAGAGCCAGAGCCGGCGGTTCTGGCCCAAGAGCCAATGTCGCCAGATCTCAGGGACAAATCAATGCCGCAAGAAGGCAAGGTTTGGTCGTCTCTGTGGATAAGAAGTACGGTTCTACCAACACCAAGGGTGACAACGAAGGCCAGCGGTTAACCATGGTTGACCGTGAGACAGATATCGTCAAGCCCAAGAAACTGGATGCCAACGTCGGGAAAGCCATCTCGCGCGCCAGAACGGAGAAAAAAATGTCTCAAAAGGACTTGGCCACCAAGATCAACGAAAAGCCAACCGTGGTTAATGACTACGAAGCCGGTAGAGGCATTCCAAACCAGCAGGTTTTGTCCAAGATGGAAAGAGCCTTGGGTATTAAGTTGAGAGGTAACGACATTGGTTCGCCTTTGGGTGGTCCAAAGAAGAAGTGATCGGGGGTTTTCCTCGCGTTTCCTTTCTTTTGCACTGCATGTCATCGATGAAGCATTCTTAATAATGTACATTATCTTATCATGATCGTCTTATGGTTTTTCTTTCAAGTTATCTAATTCAAATCTACTCGTTTTCCTTTTTTTTTTTTTGAGTTTTTTTTTTTTTCTCTTCTTTATAGAATGTTAAATATACACGTATATACGACTGATTGGCCTTTATTCGGTCTCAATTTTAATTTTCTTTTCAAAAGAGTCAATTAACCTATCCTTTTCTATCCATCTGTTTTCAAGCCATCTCTCCAAACTCTCGTCGTTGTATGCGAGCAATTGCTGAATTTGGTGCTTTTTTATATGTACCATTACTACAATGGGGTCTTTCTCCTTAGAGTTGTCTTCGGACTCCATTTCGGGTCGAATCATCTCGAAAATTGTCGGGGAGATCTGCTCTAATTGGTAACCTTTATGAATTTTCAAATCTCCATTAATATGATCATGTCCGCTGTCGGTATACTTGACTCTATAATAAATTATGGTGAAATCATAGATGTATGGATTGATCAGTACTGGCTTTGGTCTCCCTTGGCTTGCCTCTTCCTTCTTCTCAAATAAATAAGAGTTATCTACGATCATGGGCGGCATTATTTTATTAGACATTTTTGAAGGTTCCATTGTAATGCTTTTATGAACCAACTTATCAATTTCTCTATGAAACAAATGCCTTGCCTCTTTAATAATATTATTATGGTTTTTTTTCCTTTTGATGTTTTTAATTGACGAAAATGCACTCATTAAACTGGTAAAATTTTTAAATCTTGGGTATAGTAAATTGTAAAAATTTGTAACAAAGGGGAAATCTTGATGTAGCTTCCTCTGAATAATAGAAAGCTCTAAACTCATGATATTAACTTCAGGAAAAATAGCAATTGCCTGATTATTCTGTGTTTCCAAAATAGTTCTTAATTTATCTGGTGGCAAATTAAGGGTTTCATCTTTGAAGAATATGTTCTTCAATAAATCCAATTGAGGAAAGTTGAACATTTTACCCCAGCCAAGAAATTTTAACTGTGGCCATTCAGGCAAATCTTCTCCCTTCCGTAATCTTTGCATAAACTCCCATTTATTATAATACTTAGTAGGACAACTTTTGAAAAATAAATAGTTCAGCAAGGTGTAGTCATTAACTGACCGATGATTACACATCATTAACGTCGTTTGAAATTTGTTTTCCTTAAAGAAATTCAAATCGTCACTTCCACTACTAATAAAAATCTGGACGTTTTTTTTTTTCTCGAATGTCATTTCTACTAAGTGTAGTTGAAACCAAATTTCAATCATTTCCAATATTTTTTCCAGGTTAGGTATCATTTTTTGCTCAGTGTATCTGAGTATCCTCGAAAGTAGTCGAATCTTGTACTCGCCAATTACGGGGAAGTGTGACCAAAACCTGTCATATAATAAGCGTAATCTTAGACAAAATGAATTTCGGTTAACAAATCGAAGAAACTCCTTAAATGCAGTTAAGAAAGTGTGGATATAAAAGTACCCAAAAAGGATAAGAAGTCCTGGGCTAAGGCTCAGCCAGTCTGAAATATCCAACTGTTTAACTTGGACCCTAGAGCCAATCATATACGTTTCGAAGAAATCAACAAAACCCATTTTGAATGTATTCTTCCCTCGGGTTTTTGATTTAAATTGAAAAATACCTACCGCTGATTGATAGTGACTATTCTATATCGAACTCCTTACCTTTCCAACTTCCAGTTCTTATCTTTCCCTTTCAGTTGTCTTAGCTTTCATTTTGTGTCATTACTATCTCTCTCTGGCACTCGGAATTTTTGAAAAACAAATCATTTTCCCGAGAGAGTAGATTGCATAAAAATGATAATTTCCAAACGATGGAACAACTCACAATGATCAAAAGTTATGTTGTCTGAACGGACTAAACAAGTTGAGCTTGTGAACAATGCTAATCTATCGTGGTTGGAAACCACTACTCAATGCTTCATCTATTATTAGAGATCCTATACGAGCCGTTCTTCCAGGAGTAACAATTCCAGCTAAAAGGGCCTTACATAGCATCAATCGCTTACATGTTGAAAACAAGACAGAAAATATTACAAATAAGACAAAAGAAGAGTCTCATTTAACGCAGATGTTCAAGCCTCCGGAGACTTCTCAGTATGAAGGCTCTTACCAAAGAGATTATGAAAGAATAGCAAAATATTCGTTGATACCATTAACAATAGTACCTTTTTATGCATCTTTGACCGGTGGAGTCATGCACCCCCTATTGGATGCATCCTTATCATCTGTTTTCTTGATATACCTTCAGTACGGTTTTACGAGCTGCATTATTGATTATATACCGAAGGAAAAGTATCCAAGATGGCATAAACTAGCTCTTTATAGTCTTTACGGAGGATCTATGTTGTCTTTGTACGGTATCTATGAATTAGAAACAAAAGATAACGGTTTCGTTGATTTGGTAAAGAAGCTTTGGAATCAGAACGATGATCATTTGTATATATTTGGAAGAAACTGATCTATGAACGTTTTTCTTTGTTTTGCATTTCAAAAGTCATACGCCGACTCTCAGAACTAGGTCCTAAGAAGTCTAGTCTTAAAAGAAATTGTATGATAAGGCCTGTCAATTGAAAGCCCCCCTTCACATAGGTGAAAGAGGGTCGCATTTTCTTTTTGGTTGAAAATCATTTTTAATTTGACCAATTAATATTTTTGTACATATAATTATTACATTTAAGTTTTGTTTTTACACACTACATTTCAGAATACACGTTTGAATATAATCTATATATTTAAAGAACTTGTGGACACAAATGGCAACCTAAAAGAAAGACGACAACAATTTCTTCTGATCCATTCTCAAACGTGATACAAGTGATTGTACAGTAGAATGAGAGTACCTCAAATAACGTGTCTGTAGGGAATGTTTCAGTTTCTGCTCTTTTTCCCGGTAGAGCTGACAGCTTTCCTTACGGCTCTTCTATTTTTCATAGTGTTAACAAGATCTTTTCTATCATGCAAGATGCGATGAACATAATCGTGCTGGCCTTTTGCAATCAAAATCCTTAATATGATATTCATTACTTCTGCGTCTCGTTCTAGTTGCTGCTTAGGTTCTTTCATAATATTAGCCGCTAGAGATTTTTTCCTTGATATTGTTCCGACTGATTTATTAGCAAAAGTAACCGGGGTCTTTTTCAAATAGAACCATTTCAAGTACTCTTCATACACAGGAACTAATCGGTTAACCTCTTCCTTTAGTTCGGATACGCTTTTATCATAAAACGCTGGAACCAGTAGTATGTTTTGGTAATACTCATTTTTTAATTCTGCGAGAGGAGGGCCCTCTCCTTTGTTATGGAAGAAATCAATACATAATGCGCCGAGCCATTTGAAAATTGTTTCAATTTCTGCTTGGGTTAATGGACGTCCGTATCCTGATACTGTTTTTGTACTTGAAATGGTGTTTTCCCAGAGAGATTTCTTGGCCGATCTTAATATATTGGTTTTAGCACTATTCAAAGAAGGCAAAAGAAGCAAATCAGCATTCTCTAAAACTAGGTTCCAAGCTCTCAGCATTACCATAAACAGTAATCTTTGAGAAAGCTCTGAAGCCAAAATGTTTAAGTTTGCATTTAAATAGTCAAACAGTGGTAATATTGCATCATACACCTCCTCATCAGATGCGGCTGTGGTACCATGGTGACCGCAAACAGTTTTCAATGTAGTTCTTGAAAACGCAAAGGCAATAAAATTGGAGAATTTGTTGACCATCAAATTTATTGCACGATCTCTTGACCTACTGAAAGACCTGTATATCCTCCCCATGGAAGAAACGGCATCTACCTTTTCGCTTTCCAGAGAAATTTGACAATGTAATGTTCCCTGTGGGCTCAAAGTGAGCGAAAAGTCGAGAGGAAACCCATCGTCCTTAAGTTTTCTCGGAGAAAGTTTCATATTGGCTTTCCCACATAAGTCGTCTTCAGCCAGGTTCTTTAATCTACTATGTGGATGATGCCATATAGTGAACACGATATCGTTCGACTTACCGAAGGGTGATTCGAATACAAACTCTTCATCCCATTTGGGAGTAACTGACCTTGAAACAGTTTTTGTTGTCCCTATCTCCCGTTGCAAAGTAATGTTTCTCATAGAAACATAGGAATTTGAGAGCCCCGTTTTACTGAAACCTTTAACGTTGTCAGCACCAATAATTCTAAGAGTGTACACTTGTTTCATATTCTGATCATCTGACAATTTTATATTATCTTCTGGTTTGTGAGAGGATTGATATTGGGCGATAATAGACGATATTCTTGATGGATCTACTTTTTCCTCAAAATTTTCTAACAAAAACAGTGTTTTATCAAGGTCGTTGAGTAGTACACATGTACGCTTCTTGAACTGATATGGGGCCGGTGCCACAATTTTCGGAGTCGATTTAACCGCATTCTTCAAATCTTCAAATAGTCTACTACCTCTTGATCGTTCATGGTTCGGATTAGTATGGCTTGAGACACTAAGATTGAGCGACGATTGAGAGTCGGAGCTTTCTAAAGAGTAGGATGGTTCATCACCCTCCTGTAAATCATTCTCTATCATGTTCATTACTTGTGCTGAATATGATAATAGACCATCCGAAAAGGCCTTTAAAATCATCGTGATCATTTGTGCTAGTTGCACCTCATTCTCCCAACCAAATTTCTCAAGCATGCTAGTTGATTCATTTATCATTTTGAATACATCCAAGACTGACCTACTAAAATGATCTTGATCGTTTATGGGCTGCCAGTTTTCGCTTTTGAGTGAAGTTTTGATGACATTTTGAACATTAAGACTTATATCGTCACAAAATTGAGCTAGGTATTTGATAAAATAATCTTCAAGATTGAAAAAACATGTTCCCTTTGGCTTTACCTGCATGTAAATCTGCCTTAGCTCTTTTAAAGCATCGTACATGTCCAGTGCATCTGTTGGGCCCAGACCTTCTCCCGTCATTTTCATGCTGCTTTTTTCAGCAGTTTTTATTAATTTCAATGAGTCTGAACCGTACACTTCACAGAGAAAAACTGCACATTGTCTAGGTAACGATATTTCATCTAATAGTGGTTTACTATAGCGTTTTTGAATTGCCTTTATGGCGTCTATAATTGTTTCTACAAGGTTATGAACGCTTTGAATTTCAACTGTATTACCTTTTAGCATGTCTTGCAGAAGCGAAATAAAATACTTTTCTGCTGTTTTGAAAAGAGTTTTTTTAAACACTTTTATCCAATGCTTTTTGACTGCTGTGGCTTGTGCCTCGTAAAATTCCATTACTGGATCATCGAGTATATTCGAATAATAAAAGGATAAAACTGGAGAGAATTTCGGCTTTGTACTAGAAAAAATTGCTGTCAAAAGGTTACTTATCGTTTTCATAGATTGATCTGAAGTATGAAAAAGGTTTGCTGCCCACAAGTAACGATCTGGAATGTTCCAAGTAGACGGGTCCAAATTATCCTCTGAACATAGGTATTTATTGCGTATGACAGAAAACAAGTTTTCGGTTATCGGAATATTTAGCTCTTCGTCATCTAATATACTTAAGTTTGCTGCCGAATATACCAAGGAGGATATGGTGGAAGGATACTCGATCCTCCAATATCTTGCTGATTTATGAAGAAAAAAAAGGGCTTCTTGAGAAAGGTTGATAGCATTTACGGTATCAGAACACTCTTTTCTTAAAACAAGGCTCATGAGATGGACAAATACGCTTTTGGCATCTTTGGGGATGAGACGATTTTTGTGAGAGCTGACTTTTTCACCCGTCCCAAATCGATCCATCAGGTTGGCAATTTCAAGAAGTTCATAATTCTTCCACAGCGTATAGTCTCTGTCATCAGGAAAATCTGAAGCAGTCAGTAATCCAGTATCCTTCTTGATTTTTTTCCTCAAGTATCTCAATTCACCGCAAAATATGGGATTTGTGGAATCTTCCTTAGCGGTTAGTATATCTTTTTGAAGCTTTGTTTCATCTACTTCAAATAGCTGCATAAAATATGACATGTGTGAAATATCTTGAACTTTGAACGAAGGTTGCTTACTACTGCTCGTGCCGCTTGAAACGCTTCTATATTGAGGCATTGGTACTGGTGAAGCAACTCTCTTCTTTCTCCCTGTCGGCTCACCCTTTTTGAGACTGATTTTGTAATCTAGCAATCTCTTTATAATACCTGCACAACTGTCAGGAAGTACATCGATCACAAGGTCTATGAAATACGCAACTTCGCTAAACAATTCCTCACGTGAGCTACCAACAGTCGATTTTTTCAATTCGTTGCTGGCCACGTTGGTGAAATAACCAACAACTTCTTCCATTTGACACATCTTGGAGAATGCATCGGCAGTAGAAGAATCAAGCATGCTATAGTACATTTTGACAATACTTTTCCAATGCATCTCATTCGGCGCCAAGCTCTTATTGCCTGAAATTTGTGCTAACTTGTTTTTCAATATTCGTAATGTTGCCTGTACTATATCATGTTCTGACATGTCATCTCGCTTATCAATCAATATTCTTTTTTCATGCTGTGCCTGTTGATTATTGGTTTTGTCGGATAGGACCCTTGATGTACTTGTTCTACTTGATTGTAAAAATGTGTCGTTAAACCGTGGTTCATTGATGTAGTCTAGTACAATCAGTTTTAGGGTATAAAGATAGACGTCCGATGCAGGTACATCGACATTAATGACGTTACATATTGATGGTATATCAACAGACACATCAGTGACAGAAGATGACGGTGTGGAGACTATTCGATTCATAAGTTTACAATAGCTAAAAAAAGGGTCTATAAAATGCCTTCTTATCCTTTCAAAAGCATAAATGTACAACTGGTATCTAGTAAGCGTCAATAATCTTTGTTTTTGTTTATACTCTTTATTGAGGTAGTTATATACATATACGTATATATGTGTATATATATATTTTCATCGGGAATGTTTACGTTCCAAATTGCAGCTCGTTACCAAAAAAACAAAGCAGGTTGAGGCCTTACCGATGGATACCGCTTTTATTTGTAGATAACATCATGAAGAAACTGTTTTCTCCTTTCTAGTGATCACTCACATTTTTGTCGTTTTGGTGTCCTTCTGAATCGGACTGCTCTGAAGCGCTGAGCTTTTCAGTTTCGCTGATTGCTTCAACTGGAGATGAACGATCGCTTGTTTTGTCAGGGTCTGTCATATGCTTTACCAGAAGTTTGTGCATCTTAAACATATCAGTACTTTTACCGAATATCAACTCCAATTTTTCGTCACTTAGTATTTCTTTCCCATTATTCGGATTCTGTAGGTTATGCTCTTTAATATATGCCCAAATTCTTCGTACAACATCCGTTCTAGTTAATTGGGTCTCTCCTAACAAATCTGCCAATGGTTCCGACAGTATAACTTTTCGTGTAGAAATAAGCGGCTTTCTAGGAGTGGATTTTCTTTTTTGAATACCATTTTGCCTAACTGCACCATCTTCTTCTTCCCCATCCAATGATTTTTTGTTTACACTTAGTTCTTTGGTAAGTTCCATTGCCAAAGTAGCATTTTCCTTCAGTATGTCTTCTAGAGACCTTTCAGGGGGGGGACTTGCTTTTGCAAGGTCCAAATGCTTTCTTATTAATTCATTAATGACTTTCCCCTGTGATTCAACATCAATCATAAATACGTCTTTTAAAGCTATCCTTACCCTTTTAGTCGTGACCGTTTTTAAATCCATATCAGAGAGGATGATGTCAATCATCGTAGCACAATCGTCCCACTCAGCCATGATGTATCAGAAGCCTTTTTGTGAATACTTGAACCCCTACTGAAGTTGTCACTATTGTATTGTTAGCTTTCTTCTTGCAGAACTGCGAAAAATATATCGAGATATATAAAACGGAATTTTAATATTCTTCTAATTTACAATTTTATATAAAAATACTAGATGTAGAGTACATATGTATAAGGTTATGCTATGGCTCCAAGAAAAGGTCGGCGAATGTGATTGAGGAACACGCGGAGGGAAGAAGTAACACTTGATGTTATTATAAAGCATTCTTCATATTTCTTTTTTGCTGTTTTTCGTTCTTCTTAACCAAACGTTTTCTTTCTGCTCTATTCAAACTTCTTGGATCGATCAACTCCTTTTCAGTACCTTTTACTTTATCGTCTACTTCGACTAGCCATTGACTATCTAGTTTCTTATTTACACCCTTGTAACCCCACTTTGGAGCCCATTCACCAGAAGGTTCATCGTAAACCATCTTACCTGCTCTTTCCTTTGGTTTGATACCCTTTTTAGCTGCAAACTTCTCCCATTTGGTCATAGCCTTAGCCTTTGGTAATGGTTTTTCTCTTGGTAGCTCAGTGGTAGCGACAGGAAGTTGTAGTAATGTCATCACAGAACTTTGGCCGCTGGTACCACCTGCAGATTCGGTCGTTGTCTTCATAGGCAAAGATAATAGTTGGTTGATCAGTAGCTGAACATTGTCACGAGTGAGGTTTTTTATTTTGTCCTCACGCTTAGCATTTGAAGAGTCAAAATCATTTTTATCCAAAACGTTGCTGTCGAAAGCTGCCAAGTTACCCAAGTCATACACAACTGGGATAGGCTTTTCAACGGTAACTGGCAAGTTCTTATAATCTTCTGCTGACATATAGAGTGGTGGATACGGATATGTTGTCTGGGTTGGCTACTCAGTTAACTGTACAAGTCCTATTAGAAAGACAGCCCTCTTGTTAACTACCGCACATTTTTGCTAAAGGCTCATCTCATCGCCTGGAAAATTTTTTATGGGCAGGGTTATCGCGAAGCGAATAAGAAAAGATCAAATGTATTAATTAAGAGGAAAGATAGATGCGGTTCTACTTCCCACATCATAGCATGATGGAACATCGTTATTTCCCGATTGTAGAGGCGTCGGACTGCCAACTCAAAACATGGCAATCGATACAGACGTTTCGCTGTTCGTCTTGGTAATCTATCTACCGCATACAATACTTATAGACTACATATGCTCTTGATTTTGATTTCACTTTATTAATTAAAAAATATACATAAGCTCAATGTAATTGAAAATACAACACATCAAAGTATAAACCTAGATATATAGAACCAGAAGAATGTTACAAAAAGAAAATTCAATTGGACTTATGAATTTCTTAATATCTTCTTTGTGGTCTTTGAGTTGGGTTTCTTTCTTGAATGTAAGTACCTGGAACAATGTGTTCTGGCAAGTTCAAGTATTCTCTCAAGTATTCGACACCTTCTTCAGTCAAGGTGTAGTAGTAATATTGCCATGAGAATTGAGTCTTGACGTAACCCTTGGAAGTCAAAGATTGCAAAGCCTTGATGACATACAAATTCTTGGTGTCAATTTCTTCGTGCTTTGGTTGGTTGAAATCCTTCTTAGCGACAACAACACCTTCTGTATATAAAAGAGAACAGTTTTAGAAAAAACGAACATTTCATTTTCCCCAATAACGTTTATTTTGTTAGTAAAAAATTGATCGATTAACGAATTAGTGGGCGCATATAATCTTGATAGATACACGGATACGAAGATCAAAGGGGACTATCCGCACACATGAACAGCGACACTATTTTTTCCTCAATTGAACATATTCCCCAACGCGCCTGCTATCATTCGTATTCCTTCACTCTTGTCAATCTTGCAGTGGGTTTAAATGGCGTGGTGTTTTCTGGTCTCACATCTCCTCAGTGCAAATATTAAACTTGCCCCATACTTTATCAGCCTATCCCTAACCCCCGCGTTCATCATTGGTTGGAGGTATATAGCATTCCTATGAGTGTACGTGTGTGTTTGTGCGCTACCGTTGAGGTATATGTCTATTCCTTCCTCGGTATCTATTTCCTGTGTATCTCCACAGTCGCTAAAAATTATCCTAAAACATACCTTGGAATAAGTATTGGTGGATCTTGTTTCTGTCTTCCTTTGGCATCAACATCTTGGCTACTTGTTTTGTACTGTTCTTGCTAAACTTTGTTACTCAACTCTACTAACCTAACCCAAAAGGTTCATGAACTCTAATATGCAGCTTAATCTAACTTGCATGCCGTTGGTTGATAGTTTTGCAACTGAGCGTGAGCTGAGAGGCCCAACTCCCACGGGCTCCTGCTGGCCACTTCCCGCACCATCTCCGTATCGCATCCGTTGCGTTGCTGAACAGAAACGTCACAAAGCATCCAGAAGGAACCTGAACCCGCGCGCGAAAAATGAAGAGACGCACAAAGCACAGAAGGGAAACATTTGGATTATTTTTCATGGAACAAAAAATCGAACAACGGATTAATATCACCCATGCATCCAAAGAATGTACAGATGTTGTAAAGGAAATAACAGTATCATTTCCTTATGGGGAAGAAGGTGCCTTTGTCAAAGACTATCAGGGGATCTTTAAAGGAAGAATCTCTGCGCTAGGAGCACAAGAGGAAAGAGAAAGGGTTATCTCAACTTGTCAATTTAAGAAATATTTGGAATCGGTAGATGCCTCTTCAATTGTTTGGCAGAGATCAAATTGTTGTACATTATGAAAACAATAACATGATTAGCGACGACCCACATAGCCAAGGTGTTTTAGGGCCATGGGCGAGGAGATTTGCGGGCGCACTCAGAACCATGATGAACAGGCGAATACAGCGCATTACACTGACACATTGGTCTTTGTTAGTTATATGGGTTACTGGCCTGTGGAAATTTACTGGTCATTATAGACAGTTGTATTCTAGATCGGCTATTTTTGCAACCATTTGCACAAATGTTCTTTTATTTGGCATATCCGATATACTGGCACAAAGTATAGCTTGCTTTTACTCGTACCGTGTGGATCCTATACCGCGGGTACTCAACGACACCTTCCACCATGTTCAAGGCAGCCCTGATATAGAAAATGATGTGGGCTACGAGAGCGATGAACTTTCCATCTTCAACGATTTTACCTCTGAACATAGCTCCTACTCAGATAACGATGACTATCCTGACGTTGCTACTTCGCAAGCTACTTTCAAGACAGACACCTTTGACTTATTCAGGTGGTGCAGTTTCATGTTTTGGGGGTTTTTCATATCATTTTTCCAAGCTCCTTGGTACAAGTTCTTGAATTTTTTTTACACCGAAGATCCCACAGTGGTACAGGTCTTCGAAAGAGTTCTTTCCGACCAGCTGCTTTATTCGCCAGTATCGCTTTATTATTTTTTTATGTTCTCGAATTACGTAATGGAAGGAGGCGATAAATACACCTTCAGCAAGAAAATTCAAAGGCTCTACATTTCGACACTCGGTTGCAATTACCTGGTGTGGCCGCTGGTGCAATTCATAAATTTCCTAGTCATGCCCAGAGATTTTCAAGCTCCGTTCAGTTCATCTGTTGGTGTAGTATGGAATTGCTTTCTTTCGATGAGAAACGCCTCTAAATAGTATTATAGTTTTAATTAATGATATTATAGGGTATACGCATATCTACACAGAGAAAAAACTGCTTTAAACGTCTGTTAATTTTCTTTGCTCTTGTATCAATAGTTTATATTTTTTGCTACTCTTCTTTTTCTTCAACCAACCTTTCACCGATGGGGGTATGTATAGTTGAGCGTAGTAATTTATTATCACCCAGACAATAATAAACATATTGAAATTGTTTGATATGGGGGTTAGTTGTAATTTCTTACCAAAGTATGATTCCGGATTCAAACCCATCAATAACACACTCACGAAAATAGAGGCCACGATATCCACAATAAATTCAAAATTCTTTGACATTGGTTCCCTATATGGTGGTCCAACGGATAAGATGACAGCGGTCAAAATGTATTGAAAATTCGAGACAAAGAACAAAACAGTGTTATCTGAGGATTCTATGGCATCGTCGCCTCCAACAACGGGCTTAATGTACCAGCTCATTTTTTGTACGATTAACCATGGAATTAATTGGAATAAAAACACTATCAAAATACTGATCAGAAGAGGAACGAGGATCTTCGGAGAAATTAAGTTAGCTGAGGGCCTTTTCTTAGCTATATTATCATTAGACTTGGACCAAGACATGCAAATTGCAATCGGAATAATTAATAATAAATCAATGTACAAAAATTGGAAATCACCCAAATTAGAACCACGGCTGTAAAGTATTGTAATCGTGACAAACTGGATGGCTGAATACAAACTCATGTACTGGAAGCAAGCGAAGGAAGTGACTAACGCAGCACGCCCCTCTTTGATAACATCAAGTACACAACTGATATTGAATATCTTAGAAGTGAACGGAGCGGCAACCGAAGCCTCGGCTTCTGAAAGGGAAATACCTACGTCTGCTGCTTTTAAGGCACCACAATCGTTTGCACCATCGCCACAAAATCCAACGGTATAATCTAATTTTTGTAGTTGTATCATCAATTCATGTTTTTCGTCCGGTGACATTCTTGCATAAATGGACGACTTCAACAAAACTTCGTTTAAATACTCTTCAGGTATATCGTTTTCATCCCTGAATAGCAATCTAAAGACATCACCGGTAACTGCGAGTGTATAATCACTTCTAGGCAAAACCTCAATGTTATTATTTCCAACTTTAACGGGTTTCAAAGTCGTTGTATCCAAAATATTATCAGGTTCATTGACATCTCTCCATATTATTACAGTTTCACCAGGTAAAGGAGTATCGTTAATAGATGGAACGTAAACGTGCGGACATTGTATCAAACCCGCTTCTCTACCGACAGAAATGGCAGTTAGTATGTTATCACCAGTACACATTATCGTTCTAATGTCTGCATCTCGCAGACTTTTTAGAGTTTCTGGTGATTCCTTTTTCAATTTGTTTTGGAAAATGATGAAACCTAAAAATTCCAGATTTGATTCAACCTCCTCCCTGGAAACTTTCTGAGAGTACAGCCAGGTTCTTTTCGATAAAGTTTTTCCAGCACATGCAATGACTCTATACCCGTTGTGGGTATAGCTACGTAATACTTCTTCGAAGTCAGCTGGTAGAGTTGATTTGTTACATATTTCAGAAATGACTTCTGGTGCACCTTTGGTAAATGACCAATATATGTCTTCATTATTTGGTTTAACAATAACACTCATACGTCTCAATTCCGACAAAAATTCAAAGCTTCTCACTACTCCAAGAAAATTGTGGGGATCATTATCGGTAAACGTATTTTCTGGATTACTACCATCAGGGTGGACTACCGCCGGGATAATATCTGAGTTTTCTGAAAAAGCATCGGCTTCATGTCTTTCGTCATACAACGAATGGAATTTTTGCTTTTGAAAATTCTCTTCATATGACCAACCTGTGAATTGGAACATTTTAAAGTCCAACGGATCACCAAGTAAGTTACCATCAACAGACCTCAGTGAATGGCATGTTAATAGCGACATGAAAAAGTTTCTGGATTTAAAGTCTAGTGGAGAATTACAGTCATTCAAAGAAAATTTGGGGAATACTTGGCGAACATCGTCTAATAATTCTCCAAATTTGTAACCTCTTACTCCAACTTTTTGCGATATTTGGACCCCCAATACATCTAAACCATCTTCTGTTAATGTCCCAGTTTTGTCAAAGCACATAACATCGATTTTTCCACCTATATTAACTTTTGTTGGAGAAATACAAAAAATACCTTTCTCCTTTAATCTGCTTAAAGCAAAATTTGTCCCAATAGTCAAGGTTGCTGGCAGAGCTGGTGGCACAACAATTGTTATAATATCTAAAGCCCTTAATATCATAGTTTTCTTGTCTAAGCCAAGCTTAATGAACTGAAAGCAACTAACACAAAAACCAAAAATGGCAATTAGTGACATAAATCCAATATACTTAAATGAATCTTCATAAAATTTAAAACCAGTCGGTTTAGGAAATACCATAGATCTAACCAGAGATCCCTTTGTCGTCGAGAATCCTGTTCTTACAACCATGGCTAAAGCAGCAGTTTGACCTGGGGCAATCCTAGCTCTAACTATATTCGTACCGTTATACAAAAAGGATTTGGAAACGAAACTCGATATTTGAGTATTTTGGAAATCATCGCACAATTGATACATTGTTTCTTGCGTGGCTGGAAACTTTGAAACAGGTACAGATTCACCCGTTAGCATAGACTCGTTGACTATACAATCACTAGACAGTAAGATAGAATCGCAGGGTAGGATTTTTATATTTGGATCAGACACTTCATATATATCACCTGGAACTAATTCTGACGAGCTTATGGTGGTCCAAAATTTATCTCTCAAAACACGAACATCGCAATGGAAATGCGACATTTCAGCCAGATTCTTTGATATCTTTTTTTGTTCGTTCAATGAATCAAAAATAGATAGTACTGAAATCAAAAAGATACACGCGGCATAATAATAGTACTCGTCTATTCCCCACAGAATTATAGAAAACACTTGAAAGACATAGAATGGGTGCAATACCTCATTGAACAGAATTTCCGAAGTAGTCTTCATCCTTAGATTAATTTGATTTTTACCAAATGCAAGCTCTCTGTCTTCTTGGACGCCCTTACTTAACCCATTCGGTAAATTACCTAAATCCACCCAGTCAGGGTCTGTCCAATTATTATTTGTTTTGAATAAATCGTCGAGTGGTGAGTAGATAAACTTGATATATCTGTATTCAAATGTGATCAAAATTGGTATGTTTGGGTTGACTTCATTAGCATGATGATGACTGAATGACATGTCGTTTGTTTCTTCTAACGGGTTAGAGTATTTCTCAAAAGGCAAAACAGTACTTAATGGTCTGTTATACCACTGTCTATCAATTGGTTGTATGGCAAATTCTCCAAATTCATTCTCTATCACGACCCATTCTGCCTTGGCCAATGGCACCTTGACACCATAATATCGCACTTTAAGATGAGGAAGCCATCTCACCAAGAGGTAAAGTAATCCGAAGGACAAGAGACAGCACAAGTTGAAGAGAAAGTGCCTAAACTTGGAGGTTTCATAAGCGGCAATACCAATCACTAAGTCCTCTTCCGCAATGTAAAATCTTTGGTAATGAAGGTTAGGTACATACTGAGGATAGAATTTTTCATGATGATCAGGTTTTAAATATTCGCTATGCTGGTTATGAACGTCATCATGGCCAGAAATGCTTCCTCTATTGTTTTCGCTTGAAGATCGCCTACTATTAGCGGATTCAAAGGAATGTGTGGAAGATCTGTCCTCCAAAATTTCGTCCGTTTGGCTTTCTAGTTCGATGGGGATTCTCTCTCTCGTGGTATATCTCGATAAGCTGGATGATGAATTCGTGATGGAATGATAAACAGATCCGGCATCCAGATTTCCTGTTAATCGTTGCGGAGCTCTCGAATCGGAACGGCCTCTGCTACTGAAAGCCCTGTAGGAGTTGGCATTTGAGAAGGACGAAGTTCTAGAGAAACTTCGCATGGAAGAACGTCTAGAGGACGGGCCAGTGCCGTAAATTCTATCTTGTTCGTAAGCAGGGGCTGCATCCCATACTGTGTCATAGTCTGTATTTTCTAGAGTTGAGGACCCTTCGGCATTCGATATTTGTTCTTGTGTAAAGAATCTGAAATGAGAGGGATTCCTTGAAGAGCTCCTTGACTGTTCGGCAGAAGACAACACTAAAGGATCTGACTCAGTCAACCGGCGACCTCTTTGCTCGAGGTTTCCCGACAAGCGCGGACTTAGGAGATTACTTGACTGGAAAGAATGTGGATGATGGAATGACACGATGGAACTTGGCACGGCTTCGAATGTCGCGCCTGCATACGGTTCTGAGTTGTTTTGGTCCAAAACCGTGGCGGATGTCAATGTAGTTGCAGTGGAAGCAGTCGTTGTAGAAGAAAAAGAGGCCCTTGGAGCTCTTCGGTTCCTGCTGCTCCTATGGCCATTAGAGTTTGTATCTGGCGAGGGAATATCCATCACTGGAGTGTATATATGCAAGGTCTATCCGTCAACTTCAGTTTACAGTTGTTTTTTCTTCAACAATTACTGTAACTTACTCTGTGTATTCTTAATTAGTGAAGAGTTAAACGTCCCTCCACTTCTGACTGTATCGCGTTATTCTCTTCTTGCCCTTTTTTTTTTACTTTTTCCTTTTCTTTTTTTTTCAGTACTCTTTTTCTTGATTTCCATTTTTTTTCATTTTTTCTTCCTTCATATCCATCCACCCCTTGCTGGCCGCAGTTGCGTTACTTTACATCTATATAAACATGGTATCCTGCGTACCTTATTTAAAACTGCTTCGGGACTTTTTGATCTTTCATGATGGCCGTAATTTCGCGATTTTTTTTGTTATATACCTCTCTATTTCGCAAAAAAGTATATGGTTCGCAATGGCTATTTGAGTTTACATGAGGGCGCCTAAAAACAACGAACAGACAGAAGAAAAAAAGAGAGGAGCCGGGACAAGATTATCATCCAACTCTTAATTATTCCTACTCCTTTCAGTCAGATATAACTGGGAATTGTTAATCATGCCACCTTTTTGGACTGAAACTTGCGTGTTGTTATGGTTGCCAAGAGAAATTAGCCGCCGAAAAATCAGTTTGAGTTTTTGTTACCCGTTTTTTACGTTGGTAGTGACATGTGGGTTTTTTGGAAGTCGCGTTTTGAAAGACTTTATCAACAAAGTGATTGACGAAACGGGGCCATCCTGAGATTGAAGGCTGGAATCTTAAGGTCAGATCAGTTTCTAGAGCCCGGACAAACAAACGGATTACAGAAAGTAGGCACAGCGCTTCTTTTTTCTATCCTTCCGCAGGTTACTTGTTTCGTCTGAGTTATATCTCTCTGCTATTCCCACGCTTTAGTCGAAAAATCTGTCATGAACATACCACAGCGCCAATTTAGCAAAGAGGAAGTCAACCGCTGTTATTTGAGATGGCAGCAATTGAGAAACGAGCATGGTATGAATGCCCCAAGCGTGCCGGAGTTCATATATCTAACCAAAGTTCTGCAAGTTGCTGCCAAGCAACAACCAGAATTGCAGATGCAGCGTCGACAGCAAGGTATGTCGGTTTCCCAGCATAACACTGCCTCAGCTTCTCCAAACCAAGTGGACTTGCCAAATAATACTCCCTCGCACATTTCTGCTTCCGCTTCTCCAAATTTGGCTCCGAATATGCCATTGAATGGCAATGAGTCCTTTGCCACTGCTGCTCACCAATCGCCGGCCATGTCCGCACCAATTCCGCTGGATAATAATAGTAATAATAACAATATTCCAGAGCAACGACAGTCCTCAATGACTTCATTAAATGGAAATAACTTTTCACAGGCAGCAGCGAACAACGTGGAAAATGTTGCTGACAAGCCTGCGAATACTACCCATAATGGCTATAACCCAAATATTTCTGAAGTACAGCCCCAAAGTCGATCACCACAGGACCATAATATGCAAGATTCAAATGCGCTTCCAGGTTCCCAAATAAATTCCCCGATGCCTCAGCAAACGCAGATGCAGCAGGCACAATTTCAAGCGCAGCAAGCACAAATTCAAGCACAGCAAGCGCAGCAAGCGCAATTCCAAGCACAGCAAACACAACAAACACAAGTGCCTCCACAACAGGGAAGAAGATTGCCTATGACAATGTTTACTGCAGAGCAATCCGAATTGTTGAAAGCCCAAATCACATCTTTGAAATGTTTAGTAAATAGGAAACCCATTCCACTTGAATTCCAAGCCGTCATTCAAAAATCGATTAATCATCCTCCCGATTTCAAAAGGATGCTACTGTCTTTGAGTGAGTTTGCTAAAAGAAGACAGCCCGTAGATCAAAATGGCAAATTGAATAACAACAACAGCAATGATATGCAACAACCCACTGTTGAGGCTGAACACAATAATGTTAACCTTGATCAACCTGCGGCCGAAGTTGCAAACAATACACCCTTGGAAGATAACAATAATGATATTACACCCCTTCCGCCCATTGGACCTTCCAATAAACCTAACGTAAATAGTCCGCCCGTTAAAAATTTACGGACTGTAAGTAACACTCCAATAGCACAGGCCAATTTGAAAATAGAGGAAAATGAGGCTAGCTCAAATGAAGACAAAGCCGTGCCCATTATCGATAAAAACCCAACCGAACAAAACAAGCCTCCAACACCTCAGAAGCCTGTTCCTTTGAGTGTTCTTCAAGAACAGTATAAAGAAGGTATAAAAGTGGTCGATATAGACGACCCTGATATGATGGTCGACTCCTTTACGATGCCAAATATCTGTCAAAATAACATTGATTATCTGACTTTACTGGCTAATTCTGATCATGCAAGATTTCTGATTGAACCTGGTGTTTTACCCGTTGGTATCGACACGCATACTGCTACAGACATTTATCAAACTCTAATTGCGTTAAATCTTGATGCTACAGTCAATGATTGTCTAGACAAATTATTGGATGATGATTGTGAGGGATCGGTAAAAGAAGATGCCCTTTATGACTATTATGCATTGCAATTGTTACCCCTGCAAAAAGCCGTAAGAGGTCATATATTACAATTTGAATGGCACCAGAATTCTTTATTGACCAACACACATCCAAATTTTTTATCTAAAATAAGAAATGTCAATGCCCAAGATGCGTTATTGACAAACCAGCTATACAAAAACCATGAATTACTAAAATTGGAAAGGAAGAAGCTTGAAGTGGCAGCAAGACTGAAATCGATGAATAAATCTGCAATCAGCCAATATAATAAAAGACAAGATAAAAAGAATAAAAGGTTGAAATTTGGTCACAGGCTCATCGCTACTCATGCTAACTTAGAAAGAGATGAACAAAAGAGAGCTGAAAGAAAAGCAAAGGAACGTCTACAGGCGCTGAAAGCAAATGATGAAGAAGCATACATAAAATTGTTAGATCAAACAAAAGATACGAGAATTACACATTTGCTAAGACAAACAAACGCGTTTTTGGATTCTTTGACGAGGGCAGTGAAGGACCAACAAAAATACACCAAAGACATGATTGATTCTCATATAAAAGAAACATCGGAAGAAGTAGAGGATTTATCTATGGTGCCAAAGATGAAGGACGAAGAATATGATGAAGACGAGGATAGTGCTAATATCGATTATTATAATGTTGCACATAAAATTAAAGAAGATATCAAAAAGCAACCGTCGATCCTGGTTGGCGGTACATTAAAGGACTATCAAATCAAGGGTTTACAATGGATGGTGTCACTTTTCAATAACCATTTGAATGGTATATTAGCAGATGAAATGGGTCTCGGTAAGACAATTCAAACTATTTCACTACTTGCGTATTTATATGAGATGAAGAATATTCGTGGCCCATACCTTGTCATTGTTCCTTTGTCCACGTTGTCAAATTGGAGCAGTGAGTTTGCCAAATGGGCTCCAAGTTTAAGAGCTATATCGTTTAAAGGTTCACCAAATGAAAGAAAATCTAAACAGGCTTTGATTAGAGCTGGCGAATTTGATGTTGTCTTGACTACCTTCGAATATATCATCAAAGAAAGAGCTCTGCTATCTAAAGTCAAATGGGTGCATATGATTATTGATGAAGGACATAGAATGAAAAATGCGCAATCCAAACTTTCCCTAACTTTAAACACACATTACCACGCAGATTATAGATTAATTTTGACTGGTACACCATTACAGAACAACTTACCGGAACTATGGGCCTTACTAAATTTTGTGTTGCCCAAGATTTTCAACTCGGTGAAATCGTTTGATGAATGGTTCAATACTCCCTTTGCTAACACTGGTGGACAAGACAAGATTGAATTGAGCGAAGAAGAAACGCTTTTAGTCATAAGAAGATTACATAAAGTCTTGAGGCCCTTCTTGTTGCGTCGTTTGAAAAAGGATGTGGAAAAGGAATTGCCAGACAAAGTGGAAAAAGTGGTAAAATGTAAAATGAGTGCGTTGCAACAAATCATGTACCAACAGATGTTGAAATATCGTCGACTATTTATCGGTGACCAAAATAATAAGAAAGTAGTAGGTTTAAGGGGATTCAATAATCAAATCATGCAATTAAAGAAAATCTGTAATCATCCTTTTGTGTTTGAGGAAGTTGAGGACCAAATAAATCCCAACAGAGAAACAAATGATGATATTTGGCGTACTGCCGGAAAGTTCGAACTATTGGATAGGATTTTACCCAAATTAAAGGCAACGGGCCATAGGGTATTGATTTTCTTTCAAATGACCCAAATTATGGATATTATGGAAGATTTCTTAAGATACATTAATATCAAGTATTTAAGACTGGATGGTCATACGAAGTCTGACGAACGTAGTGAATTGTTACGTTTATTTAATGCGCCAAATTCAGAATACTTGTGCTTTATCTTGTCAACAAGAGCAGGTGGTCTAGGGTTGAATTTACAAACTGCAGACACCGTTATTATTTTTGACACTGATTGGAATCCACATCAAGATTTGCAAGCGCAAGATAGAGCGCACAGAATCGGCCAAAAGAATGAAGTTAGAATTTTAAGATTGATCACTACTAATTCCGTCGAAGAAGTCATTTTGGAAAGGGCTTACAAAAAGCTAGATATTGATGGTAAAGTTATTCAGGCAGGTAAATTTGATAACAAGTCTACATCTGAGGAACAAGAAGCTTTATTGAGATCCTTGTTAGATGCAGAAGAAGAACGTAGAAAGAAAAGAGAGTCTGGAGTTGAAGAAGAAGAGGAGCTGAAAGATTCAGAGATTAATGAAATTCTTGCTAGAAGCGATGGCGAAATGGTTACACTTGGTAAGATGGACGAAGAAAGAGCAAAGAAGGAAGAGGAGCTAGGGGCAAGGAGCCGTCTTTTGGAAAAGAGTGAATTGCCAGATATTTACAGTAGAGATATTGGCGCGGAACTTAAGCGTGAAGAATCGGAATCAGCTGCTGTTTACAACGGAAGAGGTGCGAGAGAACGTAAGACAGCGACTTACAGTGATAATATGTCGGAAGAGCAGTGGTTAAGACAATTCGAAGTTAGTGATGATGAGAAAAACGAAAAGAGGGTAAGAAAGTTAAGAAAAGAATACGAGGCCAAAAGTGAGGCAGTCAGTGAGGATGCTGAAATCAAGGGTGAATGTATTGATATTGAGAATGGCGAAGCTGAGAACAATCAAGACTCTATTGAGGACCATTTAGATACAGATCCGGCTATAAATGATGATGAGTCCATTTCTAAAAAGAGAAAAGCTGGAAGACCGCGAGGAAGACCTAAAAAAGTCAAGCTCGAAACACCTGAAAATGGTGAATCACTAGCACTTGCGTCTAGCCCCGTAACTGGAGATAACTCGCCAAGTGAAGGCTTTGTGGACATTCCAAAACCACAGACTGCAGGTAAAACATCTGTTAAGTCTGCTAGAACCTCAGCGAGGGGCCGTGGAAGAGGTCGGGGCCGTGGCCGTGGTCGTGGAAGAGGAAGAGGAAGACCGCCAAAGGTAAGAAATGGCCTTGATTATGTTCGCACACCTGCTGGTGCTACTACTCCTATTGATATAAGAGAGAAAGTTGCCAAACAAGCCCAAACGTTGTATGATTTTACTCTTAACTATGAGAATGAAGCTGGGAGGAAACTTTCCGATATTTTTTTGGTTAAACCCTCTAAAGCATTATATCCGGATTACTACTTAATTATCAAGTACCCCATTGCCTTTGATAACGTCAGTACACATATTGAACAACTAGCTTACAACTCTCTCAGAGAGACCCTTCAAGATTTCCATTTGATCTTCTCTAATGCCAGAATATACAATACTGAAGGCTCAGTGGTGTATGACGACTCTTTGGAACTGGAAAAAGTGGTTATTGACAAATACCATGAGATAATGGGCGATGACATACCAATCAGTTTTACTGAATTTGATGAACAGTATGCTACTAAACCTCTAGCGTTGCCTCCTATTGTACCTTCAATCCTAGCAGAAAATCTTACGGATGAGGCGGATGAGGCCATGACAGAAACAAGTATATAGCGATATTTAGTAGTATAAACATTTCCTGATTTTCAGGTTTTTTAGGTGAATGAAACACTAGTTCAAATATTATTTATCTCAGAAATTATACCCGGCGATAAAGGGTCATATTTTAGACCTGCTATATATTCAGCTGACATTGAAATCATTTTCATATACTTACTATTTATGGCAAGTATATCCAACACAACGTATGAAAAGACGGTGGACAGCTGACACTGTAAACAAATATGGCCGTTAGAACTAAATATAAAATTTAAACGTCACAATATCAGCAATATGTTCTATAACCTTCCAATCAGAACTCATTTCAACAAATAAGTCAATATATGTGCCAAACCTTAATTTCAAAGGAGGCAAAATATCTAGAGATATTTATATATGAGTAAGTATCTGAAATAAAATTCTGGAGTCTCGACGAAATAATTAATTGAATAATGTTGGAATAGTTGTATTCAGACACTCATTAATTCATTTTTTATAAAAATCTGAAAAAAAAATAATAGTAATAACATATTATTACTATTAATATACATTGTTTCATCATGACACAAATTACCAAATCTGGTAATTAGTGAAGATAAGTTATATAATAAGAAAGAACTGCTTATTCTTAATTATTACTACCTACTAAACTAACTAATTATCAACAAATAAAAAAACAGCATGTAGATCACGGCTTTCTGTTCTCAGTTGATGAGTTGTAATGAGATTATCCGCAGGAAAAATGGGGTCTGCTATAACAAGTTTGTTGGAATAAGGTGATCTTGGACATAACATTCTTATGTCCAAACAGGCGATCTCAACATTCCTAATATGATATTAATTATGTTGATCTGAAACAAACATACTTAATGAAGACGAGTATAAAGACCTATTAATTGATCAGGAATTAGTATATAAGAAGATGAGTTATACCTGAGAAACTATTATCAATGTTCTGAATTATACTTGAACCATTGGGTTTCATATAACCAATCAGCGTGCGTTTTATATACCTCTCTTATATAATAAGAAAGAACTGCTTATTCTTAATTATTACTACCTACTAAA